>JAPQRN010000016.1:19054531-19064921 GCA_037367275.1 Coranthus polyacanthus | reverse complement strand
ACGCTCTCAGAGTTTGGACTTTAGACATTTTATCCATTTCTGTTCATAAACTCCGTCACAAACACAGTTTGCTCTTTATCGAAAGCTACACAGTTTAACTTCAACAACAAACGTCCGTCTCTTCAACGCGGGTTCAAACGTCCAACTCCACTTCCGGGTTCTTCTTCTTCTTCTGTTCGTCAGACTAGACGCTCCGTTGGCGTACTGCTGCCCCCTGCTGTCTGTTATTCACACTCCTTAGGTAGGGGTAGGGCTTAAGGAGACAGGACTGAAAGAAATTCTTGAATGTGGTGAACGGGGACAAGGGCGCCGACTTCTGTTCAACTTCCTCAAAAACTGGATTACTAAACAGAATCTAAGGATGTAGACAACCCCAGCAGATGGCAGCAATGCGCCTCTATGAATGCCAGCTGCCGGTAACCCCCAAAGAAGAAGAAGACAGCAGGGGGCAGCAGTACGCCAACGGAGCGTCTAGTCTGACGAACAGAAGAAGAAGAAGAACCCGGAAGTGGAGTTGGACGTTTGAACCCGCGTTGAAGAGACGGACGTTTGTTGTTGAAGTTAAACTGTGTAGCTTTTAGAAGACCGAGAGGCTATAAGACAAAGAGCAAACTGTGTTTGTGACGGAGTTTATGAACAGAAATGGATAAAATGTCTAAAGTCCAAACTCTGAGAGCGTCGGTGGAGCAGAGAATAAGCGCGGCTGTTGAAGAGATATTTGGACTGTTTGAAAGGACGATAACGGAGTACGAGGAGCAACTGTGTCGATCAAAAGAGGAGAACGAACGGAAACAGAAACTACTGGACGCTGTTTGGAACCCAAGAGTCCTGTTAAACACAGCAGGTTGGTTCAGTTTACGAACAAACACTCGGTTACTGTTTTCAGGAGTGACTTTACTGTTGGTCGTGGTTCTACCGAGGCCCTTCCACCTGCTCAAATACGACGAAGCAAAACTAAAATAACTTAAATGAACACCGTTATGTTTAGCTTTTTTACAGTTACATTGTCAATGTGCAGGAGCTTCAACGACAATTAAATGAAATAAAATAAAAACAAACAACATACTGGACGTAACTGTTTGAAACCTCAGTCATGGGGCTCTTCCAGTTCTTAGCATGTAGCTCCTCGACGTGACCCGGAAGTCCATCTCTTCGCGCCATCTTGAAGGATGTCTGAATTCCCCAAAATGCACATCGACGATCGAGGACCGAGGAGGCTTGGCCGGACGAGCTGTGACCGCGGATACACCTGTACATCCGTTTAGATAAACACTCGTCTGACAGGTCGTAAAATACATCAGTACATTGAAACTACATAACACACAGATGATGCACGCGTCAAATACAACCCATGTCTATTTAAAATGAGGACTCAGAGGAAAGGATGTCTCATCCTTCTAGGATGAAGTGAAAAAGTAAAGAAATGAAAATCACAGTCTGGTCTGATGAAGCTGCAGACCTTCTTTAACATGTACAGGATGTAGTTCATTGTTTTTAGGAACCAAAACTACTTGATTAAGTTCATTCATATTTGGTTTGGTTGTTAATGGTTTTTCAAACTCAGAACACATTTATTTCTACTTTAACCATTTTTTGACCATATATGTTTTGTTGTGTGTCCTGCAGACATCCATCTTCCCCCTGAGCAGCAGCAGTGGAGTCCTGGTCTGGACCAGGAGGACCCAGGGCCCCTCCACATTAAAGAGGAACAGGAGGAACTGTGGACCAATCAGGAGGCTCATACCACCATGTCCCCACCCACTCTTGTCCCAGTGAAGAGTGAAGATGATGAAGAGGAAGCTCAGTCCTCACAGCTTCATCAAAGACAAACTGAGGAGAACAAAGAGGAACCAGATGGAGAGGACTGTGGAGGACCAGGACCAGATGGAGAGGACTGTGGAGGACCAGGACCAGATGGAGAGGACTGTGGAGGACCAGAACCACACATGAACCTAGTCCACATACAGGACTTCAATAGTAGACCTGCACCAAACTCAAGATGCCCATTTTCCAAGTCCAAGAACAGAAGAAGCTTTGACATCAAGAGTTCTCTGGAGAGACACATGGACACTACAAGAGACAGACCGTTTGGTTCATCTGTACGAGTTACAAGATTCTCTCAGAAGGAAAACACGACACGTCACATTTCATGTGTAGTTGACACAAAACCCAGTATCATCAACATTAATGACTTCACTGTAAGAGACGTAGGAGGTGAAATGAAACCACACCGCTGCTCTGAGTGTAGTAAGACTTTTAAGAGAAGGTCACATTTGTTGAGACACAAGAGAATCCACACAGGAGAGAAACCATTTAGTTGCTCAGATTGTGGTAAAAGATTTAGTAGAAAGTCACACTTAGTTTGTCACGTTAGAGTCCACACAGGAGAAACACCTTACAGCTGCTCAGTCTGTAAGAGATGTTTTAAAGATAAAAGTAAAGTTAGGATTCACATGGTAACTCACACAGGAGAAAAACACTTTGGTTGTTCAGTTTGTGGAAAGAAATTTTCTCAGAAGTCAAACTTAATTACTCACATGAAAAGTCATAGTGGAGAAAAACCTTTCAGCTGCACAGTTTGTAACAGATGGTTTTCACTGAAAGGAAACCTTCAGGCTCACATGAAGATCCACACAAGACACAAAACACTTAGTTCATGAGTTGGTGACGCTCAGTGAAATGGACTCAAACATGGATCCAGATCCAGATGAACATGAAGGATCCTGATCAGACTCTTCAGTCTAAACTCTGGAGGATAATGACTTCCTTTAATGTTCAGTTCATAAGAACCATTTCCTGTTTGCTCATCACATCAGTCTTGGTCTCGCTGTGGTAAATGTTCAGGTGGAAATCTGAAAAGACAAGAAGTGGAGAATGTTAGAGTTAATCAACGTATGTTCCAGGGTCTCAATGTACATTTTCAGTAATAAAAATGTATAATGATGATGTTCACATTGCTCTAAAGCACCAACGAAGGAGGGAACCCTACTCTGTTTTACTCTGATTTAAACATCAAATTCATTCTCTGCAGTGAAATCTGTGAAGACTTGACCTGAAAATGTCAAAAAGTAAACGTACTTGTTTTGAGTGTTAAGAGTTGAACTGACTGAGGATTTAACATGTTCTTTTCCAACAGCAGAGAAAATAAAACATGTTTTTAATAAAATATGTCTGTAAGGTGTTGAGTTTTCCTATTTTTTGTATTCATGTATTTTTTCCTAAATATTTTCAGTTTTCAGAGACAGTTGGTTTAGGTTTAAGCATCAAGTATATGAATAACAGACAGCAGAGGGCAGCATAACGCCAACGGAGACGAACAGAAGAAGATTTAAACACGTTCTGCATTTCAGTCTAGAACACACTTCACTCCTGGTTTTACTAGTGATGAAATAGAACATTTCTTATTAAATAAATACACGTTTTTCTTCTGTAAAGTGCTAATGAAATAGAAGATTAGCTACATTTTCTTCATTAATTACATAAACTGAGGCTCAAGGCACAAATGTCTCAAAAGCCCATTTTTAGAAATAACTTTTTTGTAATTTCCCTCCGTCTGAATGAAGTGCTCTTAGCTCATATTAGCATTAGCATATTATCACAAAGACATCATGCAGCAGATCAATCCATTCATCTACACTCGGTGCTTCATTTTTCAGCCGTTTCTTCAGGTTCCTCTAAATCAACTAGATACAACAAAACCTGAATTAATGTCTGTTGAAAAGACAGTGTCTAGGATTCTGTGAATGGGATCACAGCAGGGAAACTCCAACATATTTTGTATAAGGTTCATCTTCATATGCTTTGACAAATACTTGTATTATTTCATTTCCAGATACATCCAGATACACAGTCTGTATTTTGTAGGTATCTGAAATGGTCTTGATTCTGTTGACCAAACCTATGTAAGATGTTGGAAACTCCTACTTGTACCTTGATTTATAAGAGAACAGTATGTTTTAATTCCTAACGACGTCCAATCTTTAAATCTATGGTCACATTTATGAGGTGTAAATTCTAGGTCATATGCAAACCATTCATTCGTTCGTTCGTTCGTTTCAATGAAATATTTCAAGATTTCAACTGTCTTCTTTAAGTTGAATTGGTTGAGTAAATCATTCTGAATCTGTCATGAATGAATAACCATGGATTAGTTCTGTCTACGAGGTGATGGAGCAGTGATGGGTCTCCAGTCATTGCATTGACTGGTGTTCGTTTTTCCTATAGTTTGTTCAGGGTCTTTGTTTAATTGTAGAACTAGGAGTTCACGCGTCTATGAAGGGTCTGAGTTGAGCTGCTTTATAATAATCTTTCAGAATTGGAAGAGCTAAATCCGCTGTATCCTTCTATAACTGTAGTATCTTGTATTGTATTCTAGGTGTATCTAGATATGAATCTGTCCCATTCTTGACATTGTTTGTCTGGTGCTTCTATTGGTATTGACTGAAAAAGGTAGAAAACCCTCGGTAAAATATTTATCTTGATGGATTCGATGAGGATTAGATATGGCTTCAAATTCCATCTATGAACATCTTCCATGATTTCTTTGTTAAGAGGTCCTCCTTTAGGTTGAAATCAGTTTTTGATGTTATGAAGATGATGCATAATAAAAATAATGGATAATTCACTTCAAATGAAGTATTTGTACTTTATTACTTTCCACACCTCTGGATTATAAGCATGTTCTTTTGTAAGGCCATTTGTTTCTGTGTTGGTGAGTATAATTCTCACAGGGTCTGAAACAAACATGGACTTTACAACCTTCAGACTATTCTGGGTCGTAAGACGGAGCATCTGTTCATAAAACAAATGGACTTTTAAGACCAGATCTCACTCCAGACCGAATGAGACCTTTGTAGAGACAGAGATAGAACAGTTGTGTTCATTCAAACTGAAAAAAGGTGAAAACTTCTCCAGATGTGTCCTGTTTCATGGTGTCTTGTTGTAGTGTTTGAGTTGTGAAAGACTTTGGAAACTTTATTTGTTGCAGCGCCCCCTGGCGTCCGCTGCGTCAGGCCTAAATGCTGCCTTCCGGACTGTCGTAAATTTCACGACTAGCTCTGAGGAGGCGTTCTAACCCTGATCAGAATCGGATTTATTGAGATGTATATTTGTCACAGTAGGAGGAATTTGTCCTGGTATGTAGGTGAAAACAGTAAGCAGAGAAAAAAAGATAACAAGGAGAAATAATCGTAGACACATACACAATAACAGGTACTGTAGGCAGAAGTAACAAAAAAGTGTAGTAGTAACAAATAATTTAATAACTTAATTCAACAGAAGTCATTATACTCCATTCATTCAACATCCTGAGTGATCAGACTTTTCATTGTGTTTATGTTCATTGGTTTTTATTTTCATTGAATCTCTCAGTTTGGTTTTTAATTTCAATTTAGTTTGATTTATTCAATTTTTGTTTATCAGGTATTTTAAGGATTTATTTAAAGAAGCTGAAAAGTGTCTTTTGTATTTTTATTTTAGTGAACACAACTATTTTTGCCAGATTTAGCTTGTCTTAATTTTACACTATAATATTAATAATAATAATTATAATCCTGATTACACAAAATGAAATGTAATTTGTGTTTGTGTCCTAATGTTATACACTACAATATTAAATTCAGCCAGAGGTGTTCTTATGCCAAACGTAAAAGTAACTGCACTGACTTTGAAATGATTCCAGTTTGGCGGTTTTTGTGCATTTATGATTTGAAATAGGAGGTGTCTGATATTTCCGAGCTCTGAGGCGGCCCCTGAACGGCTCCTGCACAGTCGGCTCCGCTCTCCATTTCAGTGTGTTGTGTTTATCGCCTCGCCGTCCACTCTGACCTTTTTAGCCCCGCACAGACGAAATGGGAACGCCTTGATCTAAACCCCGTCATCGGCGATAAGTACCACCATTCACCCCCCAGTTGGACCCACAAGATCACCATCCATACCTCTGCTTAGCGTCTGTGCCGAAAAGAAAAAACGGTGAGTGGTTCTTCATCCCCGCAGGTAAGCCGCAGCCCCAGCCGGAGCCGGTGCCGCTGGTGAGGGTGTGCCGCGGCTGCGTCGAGGCCTCTCAGTTCTCCCGGAACTCGAGCCTCGCGGCTTGTGTTTGGGGTCGGAGGCCGCGGCTTTAGTTAGCTTAGCCGGTGTACAATTTCAACCACTTTAAGAACAGAAAGCAAAAAAAGTGTTTCTGAGCCCCGTAGATAACACAACCCTGTCGGTAAGAAAGACGGTTTTATCTTCTAGGGGGGATTTCAGTCAGTTTGGGAAGCTAACGTGGTGCTAACGTCGGCTAACCGGCTAACATTAGCCAGACCTCTGGAGTTCGTTTCTTTTAAATTATTCGTGCTCGATAACAAACGAAAATACCACTTTATTTCATACTTTCTGGGTCCGCATTACATGTTCAAAGACATTTGTGATAGATACTGTTTGTTGTAACAGACTGACACCGCAGTGTTCCATTAGCTGGTGAAGCTAACGGGCAGTAGCTCTGTGTAACTCGGCCTTGAACGCTTCGTACCCAGCTGGACAGCGAGCTGGACGGCTTAACTTTGCCAGCAACACGTCCCTGGTATATCCTCTTATGCTGGTGTGTGTCTGATGAAATAATTAGGCTCCTTATGCCGTGGAAGGTGATGAAACTCGGGGACACACGGCTGGCTTTGTCACGACGGAGCCGTGTAATTATCCCATAACAAGAAGTCTCTAACAACCATGTTTAAGTCCGAAGTCACTCACACACAAAGGCGTTTTGTTCTGTTGGAGCTGCACCATATGGAAATAAAACTACAGACTCCGGGTTGGTGTGCATATCACGGCTACTGACTGATTAATGTAGGACTTCATCAGGCCTAACGATCCCTTCAGTATCGGATCAACACGGTCTTCATTCGACTTTTCAGACCAGTGAAAAGAGTGGTTTGAAGATACAACGCAGTTTAGGACGATGTGGTCATGATAAAAATCCTCATATCAGTTATCAACAAGTATTGTGTCAAATCATAATTTCTTTCCCGTTTAAAGGCTGATTTTTGTAGTCCTGAGTGAAAATGGAAGAAACCAGATGGTTATCTGTGTTTTAAATTATTCATAAAAGACATAATGACACTAAAATGACACAAAATAAGTGAAAACAATGTAGAAGATACAAAATCAAAAAGGCATTAAAGATGCAACAGGATGAAAATGATGTGAAAGACTCAACTGGACGCGGTGGCGTTTACAGCCTCTCATTTTTCCCTGTTCCTTTTCTTATAGAAAGTTTTTCAAAATGTCTGAAAGGCTCATTTATTAGGTGACCCAAACGGAATCTCCTGCGACCCAGCCTTTGGGAATAGATGATTTAGCCTCTTAATCCTCAGATTTAGAACCGTTTCTGGTACTGGACTCTCCTGTGTTTATTGTGTTTTGCAACAATCAGCATCAGGGGTTAAACGACATTTGATTCAGAACATTTGCTTTGTCTGAGAATGGATGAATTTACAAAAATGTAAAAAAAAAAAAAGGAAAAAAAAGGCAACTCAGTTATACGTCCTCTGTAACTCAGTTAGTTATAACTCGCAGATCTGATAGAGATTTATTAATGCGACAAACAATCAACATTTGGATAAAACACAGTGAAAACTGGTGCAGATGTGACATTTTGAAAATGACAGATTGTTTGGGTAAAGAATGACTGATGTTTATTATTTGGATTTCAGTCAAACAGAACAGATGAGTTAGTGTTGAGTGTTTTTTGAATGTTCATTACAAATTTCAACTCAGTCTAGTGAAAAATGTTCAACTGTTGAGTTTAGAGACACTGACTAATGATGACGTTTAGAGACAAACTTTAGAGACAAACTGAAACGTTCACAGTAGAGTTTCACTTATGAGATTTTCACAGTATCACAATACATGGTTATTACACAGTTGTTGTTATTATTGGTGACATGAGGTGGTTTCCATCCAAATGTATCGCAAACGACTTTAAAGAAAAACTGCAACAGAAAATGCACATTTATGGTGGTTTCCATCCACTACTGTTATGTGAATATTAAGTGCTTGTTCTTCATTGTCGTGGTTTAAAAGTTTGTCTGTTAAACGTAGTATTTCATACAATAACACACGACCTGAGCTGTTGATTGAGGAGCTGATAAACATATGGTCCACGTACTTTAACACAGCTGAGCCGAGCCGAACTTCTGGTCTGGATCAGATCACGTTGTTTCAAACTCTTAACATTTTGTCTAACATTTGTTTCTGCAGCTCTTCATACATGGTATAGTTTCATTACTGTTTTCCATCTTATAAAGTATTTCTGTAATTCACTTTCACTAGAATTTCTTTAATTCAAGCGTCTGCTGCAGTTTCCTTATTGATCTACACATGTAGACCGTTCAATATGCTGACTCTTCCAAGAGTAAAAACTTTTTTGCAGTATTTTGAGATTTCCTTTGAATTTCCAGCTTTTACACACAAATTGAAAATCTGAATAAAACCAGCTGCATGGAAACACCCCTATTGACTCTTACAGGAATGAAAACAGTCTGATTGTGACTGAAACAGAAATCTAAACATGATAAAAACAGCATGTAACTAAAGTTAGTTTACATGGTAGAACCAGTGTTCACATTCGTCACTCCAGTAAAAGTACTAATACCACACTGAAACTAGTCAAATTCCTGCATTGAAAATGTTACTTTAGTAAAAGTATATTATCAACAAAAATATACTTAAATGTATTCAATGTCCCCCGTGACTATTATCTCATTAATTCATTAATGTAAAAGCAAGATTCTGCTGTTGTACATCTTTGATAATAATTCTTGTTCTGCTGTGACAAAGTAGTGAAAAGTCATCATTTGTCATTAATGTAAAGATGTCAGGTTTCAGTACACGTGAGACAAAAATTTGGTAAAAAACACATGAAGTATTTGTTTTACAAATGTTATAAAGAAATACGCTCTATTTAAATTAATGACAACACAAACCCAATTCTCTCTATAACGAGCAACAGGAATTAAGATCATGTGATGTTGAAAAACACTCCAGAAACAGTTTGTGTTCAAGAACAGAAACTGGACTGTTGGATTTAATTTATACTGAATCACAAGTTGACTCACAATTATTTACAAAGCTGTAGCTGGTTGTGGCAGAGCTCATTTTGTACTATTTTGTATTATTGTTTTATGGTCATTATGGATTCATCTGTCGTCACCACAGTAGTTTACTGTGGATGTGACTCGTCTGTACGTAAATCACATCCAGTCTCTTAAGAGGTGAATTCTGTGTTCTCAGGGCTCCGATGGTGCTTAATGTATGTAGATCAGACAGAAAACACATGACAAAATGCACTTTCAATAGCCTAGTGTGTTTTATGTTCAGGTTTTTTCATGGGGGGTTACATTTATAGATGGGACATAGTTGCTCATATCCACATCTATGTCCACACTTCATTAGCTCTGTGTTAGTGCTGTCCATAGGTCTCCATCCTCCACTAGCTTCTGTTTTCTGAGTTGTTTGGTTCTAGTTATTTTACTGAATTTCACTCGTCTTGGACGTCGCTGGATGCTGCTACAGTGTCTTTGTAAAATAGCGTCAGGAGAGAATTTGTTTTGTTGAACATGTGCACATTAGGAAGCGTCATGTTATTAAAATGACTAAATCCATATAGAAGAAAACCCCACATAAAAAGTCGCATGTCTTTGTCTAAACTTGTCATTTCAGAGGTGGTTGTTTTTTCACGTTGCAAGGAGGACTTTAAAACACACAGGTAGAGGAAGGAGGAGAACGCCCATCCTGACACTGTGAGATGGAAATGTTCTGTTATTCCAGCAGATACTTCCACAGATCCAGACGAGACAGGACACATGCTTTGATCTGACGGAGGGATCGTCTTCTCAAAGAGGGCTGAACATGTGTGTTTCCTCCTTTGGCAGAGACTTTCCGTCCTCATGGAAAACTCCATGTTTGGTTTTTGGGAAATTTTACAGTAATCCTAGTCCTGTTGTGTTTTTTTTTTTTTTTTTTTAATTTCTTGATCAGTGATGTCAGTTTCAGTTCTCTCTGACATTTCCCCACTGCTTGTCACACAGTATGACCACCACCAGTTTTCAAACCGTGGACACTGTTTGATCAGTATGAACCAGAACCAGAACTGGTGCATAAAGGTATTGAGTGATATTTAGGTTTACTCAGTATTAAGTAACCTGTGTGTCTGGTTGAGTCGTGTTGTTTCCTCATCTCTTGCTGGTTGTTGACCCCATTCTGGACTTAGAAAGTGGACACAGGACACCGTGATGGGTTAAAGGGGGGAAAGCCAAAACCTGTGACCGACTGAGCAACAACCGGGAGGAGAGGAGGGAGGAGGAGGAGGAGAGGAGGGAGGAGGAGAGGAGGGAAGTGGAGGGGAGGA
>JAPQRN010000016.1:19036010-19054431 GCA_037367275.1 Coranthus polyacanthus | reverse complement strand
GGAGGAGGGAGGAGGAGGAGGAGGAGGAGGAGGAGGAGGAGGAGGAGGAGGAGGAGGAGGGAGTCCTAGGTTCTCTGGCAAGTAGTGATGATTAATCTGTTGATAAGAGGATCTGTCTGAGCAGCGCAGCCTGTGTGTATCCAGACAGACAGACAGGCTTCAAATTAGGTCCTAAGCAACTTATCCTGGTCCTGACAACCTCCCAGCATGCCGCGCTGCAGCGCTACCGAACAGGGCTGCTGCAAAGTGGGAAATTCAAAACGTCTGCTGTTATGTATGAAGCCTGTTTTCGACTCAGACAAAAACACGCTACATGTGTCGTGTCACGTGATGTCAGTTAAACTGGGTTAACAAACACTTTAAAGGAACAGTCCGCTCTTTCCTGTACTTTAGTTATTGTCACCAAATCAAATAGGAAGAAATGCTAGTTTTTAAGAAGTTTATCTCATAATTGGCCTTTAATCTTATAATTTTGTGTTTTTACTTGTTAACACCAGGTCTTATATTTGCATGTTTTTACCTTATAAAAACTGGCTGAAGCTGGCTGAGAAATAAGTGTTTCGGTGAATGTTGACAATGTTAATTCTGTTTTAGGAGACAATTTCAAACAATGCTTAGGTTTTAGAATGTTTTTTAGTTTCCCTTTAGATATTGACAGGTTAAAACCATGTCTTCTTCTAGTGCATCTGTATGGTATTTCTTCTGTCCTGTCTTGTCTTTTGTCTGGACCTTGAGTCTGTGTTAGTTTGATCAGTGGAGTCTTAGACAAATCAATAACAGAACCTGAAGCAGCTGTTGCCTACAGTCTGAATCCTCTGACATCTGATTTGGATCGAGTTAGAGAAGTGTTTGTGTCAACTCATTTGTGTGTCACAGTGAGAGTATTCAGGACAAATGGATGTCGGCAGCTTTAGTCGACCTGTCAGACCAGATTTCTGACATTTCTGTGTTGTATTCTGTGACAGCATGTTCCTAACGGCACCAGAGGACGTATTAATCCTCCATCAGCTGCTTTGGTTCCCGTTCTTCATCTTTTACACAAACTTTGAACATAATCCTGTTTGCTCTGTGATCATTCTCTCTTCAATGTCTGAAATAACAGCAGATGAATCAAATAGTTGGTTGATTTAAAAAAAAAAAAATAAATAAAAGACCATATATTTTATCAGACTCAAAAATACTAAACCTCTGTTGTTGTATCTGCAGGTGAAGACACTACATGTCCCAGAATCCCCTGTGAGAGTGAGCGAGTGCCTCCTTGTCCGTGTTTCGTCTCTCCCTCTGTCCAGTTGGTTGGATGAGTCCCAAAAAGCGACAGAACTGCGAGCAGTGATTGGGCGCTGAGCCAGACCAGGCAGCCAACGGGGAGCCAGGTGAGCGGTCATGTGACCAGAGTCTGTGAGGTGATGTTTGAGCAGTAACTCCGCATCACCGGCTCTGGGACTGTGAAAACCAGGGTTTCCTCTGGGATTATTTCTCTCTCTGCTCTGGTGTCTGTAAATAAATGGGAAACGTAGCGGTTACGTTTCAGTTACTGTCTGTGATGCAAACTAAAGAACAACATCAAAATCACTTTGAATCTCTCTGTCACAACTTAAATAATGGCATTAAAATTAGAATAAATTAATTTATTTCACAAGTAATTCTGGGACTGATTTGAATTCATATCCTGTGTTCTTTTGTTGCCAGTACGGGTGTGAAATGCTTCTTCAATTGACTTAAATGTAGTTTGTTGAAACCTGCAGAAACCAGTTTTCTATTTATATTTAAAAATTCTTTTTATTGGGTTTTTTTGTATTATGTACATATGCCCTTTCCAGTCTGTACACACACTGCACATGTGTTAGTGTATAAAGAAAGAATCACTGCAAATTACACCATGTGATCAGATACCAATCATGAGTTTAAAATAATCAATAAAGGTTTCCATATCACATAGAACATGTTCACATTTCCTCTCAATGAGAATTGAATCTTTTCTTGTTTCTATAAATGTCACCAGGCAGAAACATGTAGCTACCAAGTAAATGACCTGCTGCAGACGTTTATGAACGTAGCTGTGTGTGTTAATGCTGTGGTTGTGACCTTTGACCCTTCAGGCTAGCCATCATGGCGGACGTGGACCCAGACACCCTACTGGAGTGGCTGCAGATGGGTCAGGGCGATGAGCGGGACATGCAGCTCATCGCTCTGGAGCAGCTCTGTATGCTTCTGCTCATGTCCGACAACGTCGACCGCTGCTTCGAGACGTGAGTTTAACCTTCGTCATCACTCACTAGTTTAGTAGTTTTTATTTTTATTGAGTCTTTCAATTTGGTTTTTGATTGTAGTTTGAGTTAGTTTTACGAGCACAGAAGTTGTTAGTTTGAGGAACTGACTAGTTGTGGTTGAGTTTTTCAATTTTAGAAATGGAGGTTAACTTAAACTCAGATCAAGTAGTATGTTAGACGACAACTCCCAGGAGGCATTTCAGACCCAAATTCAAATGCTCCTGTTTCTACAACATGCTGACTGTGTCCTCTCGGTCCAGGTGTCCTCCTCGGACCTTCCTGCCGGCCCTCTGTAAGATCTTTCTGGATGAAAGTGCTCCGGACAACGTGCTGGAGGTCACGGCCCGAGCCATCACCTACTACCTAGACGTGTCGGCCGAGTGCACCCGGAGGATTGTGGGAGTGGACGGGGCCATCAAAGCGCTGTGCAACCGGCTGGTGGTGGTGGAGCTCAACAACAGGACAAGCCGAGACTTGGCTGAGCAGTGTGTCAAGGTGAGGCGACGTTTATCAGTCACAGCCACAAACTGAGACACAAAGTAGTGGTCAGACCAGGTTTGTCTTACATCCAACCCTGATTCCAACGGACACACATCAGGGTGTGATGCTATAGTTTGATGAACTGGGTCAAGGCAGCAGTGAAATGTTTATTCAGCTCATGTCAGTGCTCGTCCTCCTCTTCTGTGTGTTTGTTTGTATTTGAGTCAGACCTCAGGCAGCAGACCCACAACCATGTGCTGCTAAACGTTGTGAATATATTCTTTATTTGTTATTGTGCGTCTCATGTCTGAGCTCTGATCTGCTGATACATCAACAAACCCTCTATCTATTTTTACGGCGTCAGGTGCTGTTGGAGCTCGTGGCTTTTGAATTTAGACACGTTTGGAGAAAAAGGATCTTAATACTTCTCTTGTTTTTGTTGATGAGGAGAACAGTTTTTTGTGTCGGCCCTTTCTTTGATCAGAGTTTGGAGCTTGTCAAATAGAAACACAAAGAGAGAAAACAACAGATTTCAGACATTTACAATGTTTTTATTCTTTGTGCAGTGGCGAAAGTTCACTGATTTACTTAAAAAGCTCTATTAACTGAACTAAACCCACCTAATACGAGAGATGGAAATATGTTAAAGAGGAATGGTAAGCTTTAGAAACAGATCAGAGAGTTCAACACAATTGAAGAATCATCTTTTCTCTGGTTTCTTACCTTTTTCTCCTCCTTTTCTTTGTGTTTTAATAGATTGATTTCCTACAGAACAATTCAGTTTTAATACATTCAGTGTTTATTTTCCAGGTGCTGGAGCTGATCTGTACCAGAGAGTCCGGTGCTGTGTTCGAGGCCGGCGGTCTGAACTGTGTGCTGAGTTTCATCAGAGACAGCGGTCACCTGGTCCATAAAGACACTCTGCACTCAGCCATGGCCGTCGTCTCCCGCCTCTGCAGTAAGATGGAGCCTCAGGACTCATCTCTGGAGACCTGCGTCGAGTCCCTGTCCAGCCTCCTCAAACACGAAGACCACCAGGTGATGGCAAATGCACCACACGCTGACGACTGCTCGTACTTCTGACGTGTTTGTAGCTCTGTCAAACAGCACAAGACAAAGGCTTTGTGGACAGTATTTTCAGATTGATTGATTTTTTTTTTGTGTCTTAACTGCACTGTTTCTAGAAGTGAAGCTGAGAGATGCTCTTGTTGAGTCGACTGTGTTTTCTGCTGTTTCATCACATTGAGTTAGTTTCTAGGACAGTCTGTAGAAAAATAGAAACAGTGCAAAGTGTAGATTAAAGACACAGCATGAATCAGCAGAAACATAATCAGCTGACCAATACACACCAGACCAGCTGAGGTCTCATCCACACTAATACACTAACCCTAACCCTAAAAAAAAGAAGTAAGTCTGTCCACATGACAACATACACGTAACAGCGCAAATATAATTGTACTCAAACCGGCCAGTAGGTGGTGATAGTGGGTTTTTCCTGCTCTAAACTATTATTGTATCAGCCTTTGAAAATCCACTGTCAGTCGACCTCCATTACACAAAGCAACGATGGACGTGGGAATTGAGTTTTTAAAAATCTGCAGTTTAGAAGGCAGATCAGACATTGTTGTGATGTGATGTCTCTTCTAGACAATGTGATTCGTTGATGCCTTTACCCACTGTGTGAAGGTTCATTAAGATGGACTTCAACCCCTGACTAACTCTGGAACTGCATCAAATGACAACATTTATGTTTAATATTGTACATAGTCTGTACAAATAAAATAAATATGTCCCTGGTTTGTGAAGGCTTTCAGTGTGGACCAGGCCTGAAAATTAAAACATTTTAAATGATGCTACAGTATTGAATGTGTCCTGAGAAACATGAGTTTACTCCAAAAATAACCCTCCCTAATAATCCCTGAAGGGTCCAGAACCTGCAGGAGTTTTTTTCTGTTTCCTCTGTGTGACTGACCGATCCCTTTCCTCCAGGTATCAGATGGTGCTCTGCGCTGCTTCGCCTCATTGGCCGACCGGTTCACCCGTCGTGGCGTTGACCCTGCCCCTTTAGCCAAACATGGTCTGACAGAGGAGTTGTTGTCCCGCATGGCAGCTGCTGGCGGCACAGCATCAGGCCCCGCCTCCTCCTGTAAACCGGGACGGACCTCGACGGGCGCTGCCCCCTCAGCCCCTGACTCCAAATTGAGCAACCAGGTGTCGACCATCGTCAGCCTGCTGTCCACACTGTGCAGAGGGTCTCCACTCGTCACACATGTAGGTCAACACGGCATGACGACTCAAAATTAATGAATGTGAATGAACTTTGTGTAGTTAACCGCTCCTCCTCGTCTGGTTCAGGACCTGCTGCGCTCGGCACTCCCTGACTCCATGGAGTCGGCCCTGGGAGGGGACGAGCGCTGTGTGTTGGACACCATGCGGCTGGTGGACCTCCTACTTGTGCTCCTGTTTGAGGGCCGGAAGGCATTGCCCAAATCCACAGCGGGGTCAACAAGCAGGATCCCCGGCCTGCGACGTCTGGACAGTTCTGGAGAGAGATCGCACCGACAGCTCATCGACTGTATCCGCAGCAAAGACACCGATGCTCTGATCGACGCCATCGACACCGGAGGTAAAAACACCACTTTAAATACTGCAGTACCCAGAGGAGGGAAGTAACAAAGTACAAATACTTCATAACTGTTCTGCTGTAGAGTTTTCTGTACTGTCCTTGAATATTTATCACTTCCTTTTACTCCCTACACAGCTTTTGAGGTGAATTTCATGGACGATGTAGGACAAACGCTGCTCAACTGGGCTTCAGCTTTCGGCACACAGGAAATGGTAACGAGTCATCACACAGACCTTTTAACTTCTTATGGACGACAGCTGCTTGGTTCAGATTTCAGGTAGAGTCGCACAGATTGACATTTAACTGTTTGTTGTTTCAGGTGGAGTTTCTGTGTGAGAGGGGCGCGGATGTAAACAGAGGTCAGAGGTCATCCTCACTGCACTACGCTGCTTGTTTCGGACGCCCACAAGTAGCAAAGGTAGAGCAGACCGTTTGTTCAGTTGTGTTCTGAATGTCAGATTTATTCAGTGTTGAACCAGTGTGTTCATACTTGATGTAAAAGCCGTAACCAGACGAAACTGATGTAAATGACTAAATGTGTGATCTGCTGCTGACTCTCCTGTTTCCATGGCAACCTCTATGTTCAGACTCTTTTGCGTCACGGAGCCAACCCTGACCTGAGGGACGAGGACGGCAAAACACCTCTGGACAAAGCCAGGGAGAGAGGACACAGCGAGGTGGTCGCCATCCTGCAGTCACCTGGTCAGTGAACGCACCACTGTGTCACTGTAGGGGAGTGGGTGGGGCTAATCTGTGTCACCTGTGAAGGAGTTCACACCTGTGTGTGTTTCAGGAGACTGGATGTGTCCGGTGAACAAAGGAGATGATAAGAAGAAGAAAGATGTGAATAAGGAGGAGGAGGAGGGCAGCGAGCCCAAAGGAGATCCAGAAATGGCTCCCATCTACCTGAAGAGACTTCTGCCTGTTTTTGCACAAACTTTTCAGCAAACCATGCTGCCTTCTATTAGGTAACACGGGGGGGATTTATCTATTCTGATTCTGCTCATAAAGTCTAGTTCTCATTCAGTTATTATTGTTGTTCTGATTCCAGTATGTTTGTGGAAAAAAGAGAGAGAAAGCTTTTCCTGAAATTTATAAAACTGGATGATGTTCCAAAAGTTGGTGAATATATTCGTGCCAGTTTAAACAGACAGAACTGCATTGTTTACCGTTACAGGGAACAGATAAAAGATGAACTGCACCTTTTTAATCTGTGGTGTCTGATTGGCTGAGGCAGTGACTCTCAGTTAACTGAACATAACTGGTTAATGTTTCAGTCACTTGTAATCATTCCTGTTTAATTCAGTGCGGATGTTTGTGTTTGTGTTCAGGAAAGCCAGTCTGGCTCTGATCAGAAAGATGGTTCACTACAGCAGTGAAGTGCTGCTGAAGGAGGTGTGTGACAGTGAAACGGGACACAACCTGCCCACTGTTCTGGTGGAGATCACTGCTACTGTCCTGGACCAGGAGGTACGCTCCTTTAGTCATGATTACACCTTTAACCTTGTCTTTTATCATCACAAATGTACAGGACTCACATTTATGGTTTTTCTCTGTGTTTTTCTCTTTAGGACGATGACGATGGCCACCTGCTGGCTCTGCAGATCATCAGAGATCTGGTGGATAAAGGTGGAGAAGTTTTCCTCGACCAGCTGGCCAGACTGGGAGTCATCAACAAAGTGTCGACTCTGGCCGGACCGGCATCTGATGACGAGAACGAGGATGAAACAAAGCCTGAGAAGGTAAGAGATAACTTGAATAAAACACTTGAGATAAACACCCTGCACTGAGACTCAGTATCGTTAGAAAATGATACCGGTACCTTGGCATCAATACCTGATCCTGAAGACATTTTTATTAATACTGGCTTTACGAAATTTGTATAACGTGCTCCATGCAGGAAGAGGAGGTACAGGAGGACGCTCGTGAGATCCAGCAGGGGAAGCCGTACCACTGGAGGGACTGGTCCATCATCCGGGGCCGGGACTGTCTCTACATCTGGTCCGACGCCGCCGCCCTCGAGCTGTCCAACGGATCCAACGGCTGGTTCAGGTTCATCCTGGACGGAAAACTGGCCACCATGTACTCCAGTGGGAGTCCAGAGGGGGGGTCGGACAGCTCTGGTATGACCGACACACACCCGGATCACACACACTAAACACACAACTGGATCCCACATTAAATACACACATGTTCTTGCTCTGTCTGTGGTCCTGCAGAGTCTCGCAGTGAGTTCCTGGAGAAGCTGCAGCGTGCCAGGAGTCAGGTCAAACCAGTCACGGCCAGTCAGCCCATTCTGTCCAGTGTGGGACCCACCAAACTGACTGTGGGGAACTGGTCCTTGACCTGTCTGAAGGAGGGAGAGATCGCCATCCACAACTCAGACGGACAGCAGGCCACCATCCTGAAGGAGGACCTGCCCGGCTTTGTCTTTGAGTCCAACAGAGGAACCAAGCATTCGTTCACTGCAGAGACCTCACTGGGTGAGTCAGAAAACCGCTCCTGCAGAACCAGAACCTGATGACCTCCTTTCTGTAACAATGTGAGAGTTTGTCTGTTTGGGCTGTTCTGAATACGATTTGTGGGGATTTGAAGGTTCAGTGTGAACCTGAGATTTTTGTTGGCAGAAGAAGCCCTTGTCTTGATTTCAAGATTTATTGAGGTAGTTAAAAGTGAAGGTAACCTGGCGTTGTGTGTATTTTTATTTATTTATTTTGTTCAGGTTCAGAGTTTGTGACAGGCTGGACGGGAAAGAGAGGCAGGAAGCTGAAGTCGAAGCTGGAGAAGACAAAGCAGAAGGTGAAGAGCATGGCCAGGGAACTGTATGATGACCACTTCAAAGCTGTAGAAAGCATGCCCAGAGGAGTGGTGGTCACTCTGAGGAACATCTCCACACAGCTGGAGTCAGCCTGGGAGCTGCACACCAACAGACAGGTATTAAGACACGAGAAACACACCAACGGACAGATATTAATACACAACAAACACACCAGGTGTCTGCACCACAGTTCAACAGTTGATGTCGTCAGTGGTTGAACGTGCTCATGTCTGTGTTCCTCAGTGTGTCGAAGGGGAGAACACGTGGAGGGACCTGATGAAAACAGCTCTGGAGAACCTGATTGTAGTTTTAAAGGATGAAAACACCATCTCTCCGTATGAGATGTGCAGCAGTGGCCTCGTCCAGGCCCTCTTCACTGTGCTCAACAATGTGAGTAAACTTTAAACCAACACAACCGTGTTCAGCTTCAACACGCTGCAGAGTCTCTGAGATAATGTGACATTTGTTTGTGTGTCTGTGTGCAGAGTGTGGAACTGGACCTGAAACATGATTGTAAGCCTTTAATGGAGAGGATCAATGTCTTTAAGGCAGCTTTCAGCGAGAATGAAGATGATGAAAGGTAACTGTTCTGTTCTCACTTCATCTTAGATCATTAAATATTTATAGAAATTATCAGATTCTCCTTGTTCACTATTCTCTGTGCATGTCTGTGTGTGTTTGCAGCCGACCAGCTGTTGCCTTAATCCGTAAACTAATAGCTGTCCTGGAGTCAATAGAACGTCTACCTCTGCACCTCTACGACACACCTGGATCCTCATACAACCTGCAGGTAAATCACTCTGAGCCCTGATCTGCGTTCTGGTTGAGGATCTGAACCCTCTGGTCCATGGTCTGACTGTGCTGTGTGTTTTATGTGTGCCGTCTAGATCTTAACCAGGCGGTTGCGGTTCCGTCTGGAGCGAGCGCCGGGTGAGACGGCTCTGATCGATCGGACCGGTCGCATGTTGAAGATGGAGCCACTGGCCACCGTGGAGTCGCTGGAGCAGTATCTACTCAAGATGGTGAGGAAGAACAAACGCTGAGAGTAAAGAGAACACAGTAAAAGTCAAAATGTCCTTTTAAAACCTTTAACCTACTCCTCCAGGTGGCGAAGCAGTGGTATGACTTTGAGCGGTCATCCTTCGTCTTTGTGAGGAAGCTGAGGGAAGGACAGACCTTCACATTCAGACACCAACACGACTTTGACGAGAACGGGATCATCTACTGGGTCGGAACCAATGCTAAGTAAGAAAACAAAGAATCATTTGATTGAAAAAGGACAGTTTGGAGAGTAACTTTATTTATGTTTCTATGTCAGTAACATTTTTTCCTTTTCCAGTTGCATTTTTCCACATTCTAACATGTAGACATTTAAGTACAACATGCCTGAGTCCATCTGAACCTGGGATGGTTTATCAAGTAAAAACACCACTGTGGGTCTGGCATCATTATTCTGCTACTGTAGTTTGCTGTATTTTGTTAAAATGCTTAGTTTAAGTTTAGTTTTTATTAGTGTCGGTGATTGAATCTTCTTTTTTCTAGTTTCCAGAAGGTCAGGAAAAAGTATTTTGTAATAAACACTCAACAAAACATCATACGGTTTTAAAAACATGTAGTCACCTGGACAGGCGTGGACGGACACAGATGGAACAAATAAAAACCTGAAGGGCAGACTCAAAATACACGGCTTGTGTATGAAATAAATAAACCATTTCTCTATTTGAGATATGTTTTTTTGTCTGCTCTCGGCCTCCTCTAATGTCATCTTTGTGTTTGGTTTCAGGACGGCGTATGAGTGGGTAAACCCTGCCGCCTATGGTCTGGTGGTAGTGACATCCTCAGAGGGGCGGAACCTCCCCTATGGTCGTCTGGAGGACATTCTGAGTCGGGATAGCTCCGCCCTCAACTGCCACACCAACGATGACAAAAACGCCTGGTTTGCCATCGACCTCGGCCTCTGGGTCATCCCCTCAGCATACACCCTGAGACACGCCAGGTATGGAAACAAACACACCCAGAGGCGGAGCCGTGGAATACACCGACCAAACGTTATGTCTGTGCTCACGTCTTCTTCTTCTTCTTCAGAGGTTACGGCCGCTCAGCGTTGAGAAACTGGGTGTTTCAGGTGTCGAAGGATGGTCAGAACTGGACGACTCTATACACGCATGTAGACGACTGCAGCCTCAACGAACCTGGGTACGACTCTGCTCTAAACACCATCACATTGATTGGATAGAAGGTTCTGAATGTCCAAGTGAAGACAGCAGGACAAGATTAATGAATAGTTTAATCTGACATTTCATCAGACAAATGAAACCTCTTAATTGTACCAGTTCAGTAGAAGCTGATGTTTCCAGACATGTGGACGGGCCTTGAATGCACCAGTGATGGTCATGTGTTGTGTGTTTCAGGTCTACGGCCACGTGGCCTCTGGACCCGTCCAAAGAGGAGAAACAGGGCTGGAGACACATCCGGATCAAACAGATGGGGAAGAACGCCAGCGGTCAGACCCACTACCTGTCTCTGTCTGGACTGGAGCTGTACGGCACCGTGACCGCCGTCTGCGAGGACCAGCTCGGTGAGGACCTTGTCCTGTACTCAGTTATAATCAACACAACATATGTTTTCAACAGGTCCTTTGAAAACTAAACTTCTGATTATTGGGTTTTAAACTTTTAAAGTGTCAAATACAATTGTCTTACAGAAGTTTGTTACTCTTCTGAAATTTCATTAACTTCAGTCTCTTTTTAAATGTTTTTGTCATAGATTATTATGTATCACATTCTAACAAAACCCCAAACCAACAATGAACCAATAAGCACTGATGCAAACTGTTCAAGTCTTTCAGTGCATTAGTGGTTTACTTTTCAATATGGGACCTTTTCTAATAAATAGTTTCGTAAATCATATTTAATCTTTCATCTGACCTTTTTCAACTTCTGTAAATCAAAGTTTTAACTCATAAAACACGAAAACTAAAAAACAAGTCATTCATCTAAATAAAACTCCAACTATTTCTGCACTTGTAAAACTAACTAAAATCAAAAACAAACTGAAAGATAAAAATAAAAACTCATGATTTTCAAAAGTGCAATAACTATGATCCAGAAATGAATCGGAACCTGTTTTGTTTGTTTCTCTGTCAGATAAACATTGCTGACGCTGGTTCAAACCTTGTCTTCTCAGGTAAAGCTGTGAAGGAGGCGGAGGCCAACCTCCGGCGCCAGCGCCGTCTGTTTCGTTCTCAGGTCATGAAGTACATTGTCCCCGGAGCCAGGGTCGTCCGCGGAATCGACTGGAAGTGGCGCGACCAGGACGGGAATCCGGCCGGAGAGGGAACGGTTACCGGAGAGGCCCACAACGGTAAGACGAAAACCTTCTGAGACACTGTAAAGTGACTGAACTGATCTGCAGCTGCTGAGGACGACCACATTCAACTCCTTCACTCTGAGGTTTTGTTCACAGGATTATGAGCAGATATCTGAGCTTTAAACTTCTCCGTGTGTTTGGATTTTAATTATTATAATTAAAATTTAAACTGAAAACCAAAATGTGCAATAAAACTCTTGATCCCAGTTAGTTACACGACAGAACAAGTCTTAAGACACATTTATTTTGTACATGAAGGGTTTTAATGTCGTTTTCTCACTATTATGATACAAGAAACTATTAGAATAGACATGTGTGAACGACAACATTTTCATAGTCAGAAGCGACACATACAACATGTATAAAGCCTTTGATTTATCTTTTTTGTTTTTATTCATATTATTAATAAAATGCTGCTGTGTCTTTCAGTAATAACCGTAGTTGACTTTATTACTGAAACAAACACTTTATTTTATGTTTAACAAAGATGAGAAGGAAAATCAAGTCCTTTTCACAAATGGTTTATCTGCAGTTTCTGAAAATGAAATGGTTTGTTCCTTTAATTTCTGTTTGTGGAAATGTGACATTTCTGAAACACTTGGGTTAGTTTTTGTTTATCATTGTATTCATTGTTGTCATACTGTTCATAAAAATAGAACGTGGAAGAGTTGTTTTAGAGCAAGTAATGTATTAACAACTTGAACCTTAACGTTGATGTGAACAGGTGTCCTTACAAACCCTCAGTAAAACAGTCTCTTCTAAGGCTTATATTGTATCATAATGGTGAGAAAAGGGCGATTAACAAATGAATTCAGACACTGTTATAAACCTTAAGGCATAGCTCTGTCCTAAAACTTTTGTCCAGTGTTGTAGGCGAATGTTTACGTTTCTCGTCTGCTGGTTCAGATATCTGTTCTCCATGTTACGGTGTGTTATTAAAACACTTCTGGACTCTGCAGGTTCCTGACAGAACGGAGCATCTTCATTCAGCCTTCTCCTTCATGTCTAAACTCCTCCACATGACGTTAACCTCACATGTTCACATTTCTGTCTCATCTTTTGGTCATTTTAAATGAAGGAGTTTTGTCTCTGCAGAGTCTGAAAAGAAAACCTTATGTTTCTGTAGAATCAGCCGCTCAGAACAATTTGCCAAAGTATTTATGAATAAAGTGACCACTGAGTGTTATCATCTCATCAGCAGATTCCAACTAGATGTAAATGACTGAATGTGAAAGTAGAGGAGTTTGAGGTTCATGTCGTTGCAGATTCATCCTCTGTTCAACAGGTTTAAATCTCCACTGGAAACAGAGCAGCCTGGTCGTCGTCTCGTGTCTTATGTTTTTCCCAACATTCTCTCTGCTCATTCTCTGTCGTCTCTCTACTGTCTTCAACAAAGACTAGTGAGTTGTGATTGGATTTTTAATTTTTATCACTGGAGAGTAGATAGATCCACCAGCCTCTGTAGCACCGCGTTGGTAATTTAACACAACATGAGCACATTTTTAAACCCTGAACTGAAACCTGAACTGTGTTCTTGTAGTCGGTCTGGACGATGCAGCCAAAACGTCTGTGATGGTTTTTGTAATTTAATATCACAATGTTCTGTAACTTCAACTGTCAAATGGTTTAAAAATAATGTACCTTGAACCCAGTACATTTTGGAGCAGATGCATTTTAAAAAATTAAGCCGGAAACCACAATGATTGGACCCTCGCATGTCGGGGTGGAATTCAGGTGAAGGGTTTCATCAGGAACCCTGAGCCAACAGTACAAGGGCTGGAAATGGAAAAACTGCACCTTCAAGACAAAATGGTGGACTTCATGTTGGGTTTAGGGTTTGGCTCCAAGAGGGTGTTTTATCCGTCTTGACCTCATACATGTGTCGACCAAATTTGGTACATCTAAGTCATGCACTTTCTTGGGACTGATGTTGAGACATTTGACCACATCCCTCAAGACCTGGAAAATCTAAACATTGACACCTCTGATGTGTGTACAAACTGATCAAACCGAAAACCAATCAGTCGACACATCTCTACTTAAATTACATAGTGATGTTATCAAAACAGGAAGTCTAATGTTGTTCCATACATGACACGAAACATTTTCAAAGTATTCGGTGCACAAATCTAATACTGTGAAGGTTTCTGTGTTAAAAGGGCAGATTTAAATTCCATTTTAGTTTGGTGCAGAACAGGACAGACCTCACCCGTCCTTCTCCTCCTCTTCGTCTCCGCCTCCTCCTTCTCCTCTTCTCTCTGTCTCCTCCTCTTCTGTCTCCTCCGTCTCCTCCTCTGCGTCTCCTCTTGTCTCTGCGGTGTTTCAGTGTTTTTGATTCAGATCTGATGTTCTGTCGGCAGCTGAGATGCCTCCAGCAGCTCTGTGTTTGATTATTGTTTATGAAATCATGAAGCAGGACGGCAGCGATGATCGTTTTTTTTTATTTCTTCTTTGTGTGGCTTTGACGCTTTGCATTTGCCAACAATATTTTCTACTTTTTTGCTTTTATTGTCATTTTCTGTGACTGTGTTCATATTTTTCTCTCTTGTTGCTCCAACTGGACCAAAACCTGCCCAGGTGTTGTATTCCAAACACGACGACAGTAACGGACTGGTCTCTAAAGTCACAGTGAAAGAACGACTTTATTACATGTGTCTTTTCCTTCAGAGTAAAAAAAATAAAATAGACAATAAAATAATAAAACCTTAAGAACTGCAGTCATTAAAATACACAACAAATGAATCAGCTAAAAGAACAGTTTAAAATAAAATGTGTTAAATTTAAAATGCGCACCCAGTTTTAAAACTAAAAATAAAAATGAAGTTTGTTTTAAGTCTTTCTGCAGAGACATCAGCTCATAGGTAAGAAAATGCAGAATTTAACTACATAAAAATGCAAGTTAATGCTGCATTAGTTATTAGCAGATATGTAAAGATGATATTCAGAGACTGAAAATGAACCACTCTTCACTTCGGTCCAAAGTCTGCTTTAACCCAGTTTCTCCTCAGGACGGTTTGGACAGTTTCATCAGCTGTTTTCTGGTTTAAATGTTGTCTCGTGACGTCCTGTTCAGATCTGGAATTAGACCAGTAGCTCTTCTCTGAAACCAGTCAGAAGGACACCAGACTAAACCTTCAAATTCAAGATGTAAGAAAAGATATGAGATAAATATTCTGCAGCTTTTTGACCAAATCACATGCTTTTCATCAGACAGAGCCTCAGGAAATTATGAGTTTAGGTCATGTCCATTTTCCTCTGCTGTATGCTTGGGCTTTTCATCAACTCATAAATGGTTTGTAGGTCACATTGTAAAAGCTTCCAAAATGGTTGTGTATCTGTGTGGAAAACAGAGACTTTAAGAAACAACCTCCATATCTTAATTCACTCATGAAGGACTGGTATCGATACCTTGGCTTCAACACTGCGATAGTTTTTTCATCACCGCTTTGCCATTTTTACAAAAAGACAATTTAAATAGTTGTTTTTTTTTTTGTTCTCGTCTGCAAAATGAAGATCATGTGAGCAGATTTTTTATTTAAATGCAGAGACTAAGCCTTAAACACAAATACAGTTTCCTGCTAGAGTTCTGACTTTTTCAAGGGGCTCACATTTTTCACTGTGACTTTAACAGGACATTTGACATTAAGTACTGGTCCAGTGTGGAGCTGCTCTGACTGTAAGCTGCTTCTCTGCTGTCTGTCTGTCTGCCTCTCTCTCTCTGTCTTTCTCTCTCTCTGTCTCTGTCTCTCTCTCTCTGCCGGGTCTCTGACATCCATCCGTCCGTCTCCTCCTATCTCTCTGTCCATCCAGGCTGGATTGATGTAACCTGGGATGCTGGCGGCTCTAACTCTTACCGTATGGGCGCTGAAGGGAAGTTTGACCTCAAGCTTGCTCCAGGGTACGACCCTGAGTCGGCTGCCACAGCGCCGTCACCCAAACCTGTCTCATCCACTGTTTCAGGCCCCGCCTCCTCCTCCTCGGCGGTGGGACCCTCCGCGACCCCGGCGGCCAGCGGCAGCACCACCACCACCACCTCCTCCTCGTCCTCTTCCACCTCGTCCTCCTCGCAGCAGCAGCAGTCCTGGAGCAGCCTGGTGAAAAATAACTGCCCCGATAAGGGCGGGCCCGTGGCGTCATCGCTGGGCGGGGCCGGATCCTCCAGCAGGAAGGGCAGCAGCAGCTCGGTCTGCAGTGTCGCCTCCTCCTCGGACATCAGCCTCAGCTCCTCGGCCGGGCTGCCTGGAGGAGGTGCTGGTGGGCTGCGGCTGGAGAGGAGGGCCGAGGGGCTCCTCCTGGACCAGGGCTCCTCGGGGGCCGGAGGGGGCGGGGTTGGCTGTGACGGACAGCCGCAGGAGCCTATAGTCGTGTTGTCCTCGGCTGTGGAGGGCGGGGCCGGCTCGGCATCCAGCTCTGGGACACTCACCGCCGACCCGACTGCTGCCGGAGAGGAAAACCGAAGCAAAGACTCTGCCGCGACCGACCCAAACACGGCAATCTCCATGGGATTGGTGAGCGTCAGTTCTCCTGATGTCAGCTCCGTGTCAGAGTCCTCCAGTAAGGACACTCCTTCCCAGAGGCCTCTGTGTTCAGCCGCTAACGCCCGGCTGTCGGTCAGCTCCCTGCTGGCCGCCGGCGCTCCCATGAGCTCTAGCGCCAGTGTCCCCAACCTGTCGTCCCGAGAGGCCAGCCTCATGGAGTCCTTTGTCCGTCGCGCGCCCAACATGTCACGCACCAATGCCACCAACAACATGAACCTGAGCCGCAGCAGCAGCGACAACAACACCAACACACTGGGCCGCAACGTTATGAGCACTGCAAGTAAGTCAACAATCACACACCTGACACAGTAGGATCTGTAACATTCTGCATGACACATAGGACACGGTAGCAACAAGATAGATGGGTGTTGTTTTTAAAGGTTAGCTGTACACATGTTCTCTATAAAGGTATGGTGTAAAGTCCACCCTTAACAATAGTTTAACACTAAAGCCAGAGCCCTGAACAAACCAAGGGAAAATCCTGAAAGCTGTTTGTAGACCAAGAGTCCATATGAACCTGTTTACCTGTTGAGGACAAGTTGTTCTACTTTTCAGTTGCAACCCTCTAAATGTTTGTAGTGCCTAAACTCCGTCCTAATGTAATGATTGTGATTTGGGCAGAAAACAAGTTGACAGATTATTGCTCCAGTAGAAAACATAGATTATCCACATCACTTGTCGTCTTTACCCTGTGAACATCTGACTCCTTCAATAATCCAAAGCAACTCTGTTTGTCTCTTAAAATGTCTAATATAATAAAAACATACTGTACTGTATACATAAGTCATTACAACATACTGTTACTACAACTTATTCAACTTCAAGAGAAGTTATTTTAAAAAATGTTAACTTTATCCTCTTCAAACCAGATCTTAACCCTGTAAACAGTATAGAAAATGCAAAATTAATGCAAAATGAATTTAATGGACAAGTATGATTTATTCAAGTGCATTTTGAACTCTCCAGTGAACAGCATGAGCAGTATCCAGCCAATCAACAGCTCTGTGTGCAGTCAGCTGACCTGCTTTCTGACAAACTAACCTCCTTTTGTTTGTTTGTTTGTTTGTTTGTTTGTTTGTGTATTTGTTGTGTGTTTGTTTGCAGCTTCTCCTCTCATGGGCGCTCAGAGCTTTCCTAACCTCACCACCACCGGCACCACCTCCACCGTTACCATGTCAACCTCCATAGTAACCAGCAGCAATAACGTAGCCACGGCAACCACAGGCCTGTCGGTGGGTCAGCTGCTTAGCAACACGCTGACGACCAGCCTGACGTCGACGTCCAGCGAGAGCGACACGGGCCAGGAGGCCGAGTTCTCTCTCTATGGTTGGTTAAAACACACGGCCCCTCGGCTTCAGCTAACTTGCCTCTAACTCCTCACATCGTCTGGTCACACTTTACTGAGCTTAGCAGCTGTGTGCCTGCTTTCTGTCATCACACATCAGCACGAGATTCCCCATTTGTATTTCCTCAAATAGCCATCATGTCTTTTAAGTAGCAGACCTTATTTAACTTACTCGGCTCCTTTATACTGATTAGAGACCAGGGTTCAACATTAATACAGTATTAATACAGTGTCTAAAAACATTAACGGTTTGACAGAATGTCGCAAAATTTGGCACAAACATTCACTTGGACTCAAGGATGAACTGACAGGATTTTGTTGGTCAAAGATCAAGGTGTGACCTCATGTCTGTCCATTCCTATGAGCGTGATGTCTCAGGAACACGAGATGTCTGCTCTTATGGGAATCCAGCGATTTTAGCAAACTTGATGTGCCTTTGAAAAATAGCCTAGTTTTTCAACGTTGCTCTCAATCTGTTCAAAACATAGTTTGAGTTTCACCCACATCCTCTAACACCATCCAGCTAAACTCTGTTTTCAGGATAAATGCTCACTGGCTCTTCAGCTCACAACAGTCTTTACCTGCTGCCGTTTTCCCTCATCAGTTCTGCACATGTGCAACTCTCAACAGAGATGAGAAGGAAGTGAGATAGCTCACTCCTCAGCTACTTCCATTGTCAGCTCCATAGAAAATGTGTTTGTTCTTTTATCACTTTCCTGATTGGAGGAGTTTCTAGATTTATTAGACTGAAGTGGCCCCAGGTAATTGAGCAGTTGTTATAGTTGAGTCCTGTAGACACTGCGTCGGCTGCTGAGCCTGTTCCTGTGATGCATCTGTAAACACATACAGGTAAAGAGAGTGAGCTGTTTACAGTCAGACCGACCCGCCATGTTGGTGTACGAACCACAGAACTCCAATCTATGTCTATGAGCAGAGTAAACATTATGACGGCATATAAAAGGCACTGTAGGTGCT
>JAPQRN010000016.1:18998695-19013745 GCA_037367275.1 Coranthus polyacanthus | reverse complement strand
ACACACGGATGGACAGACAGTAAAGACACATGGACAGATATGGACGTGGCCCAGATCGGAATTGAAAGGATCAGATTCCATGTGTTTGTGATTTGTGCTGTTCACACTGTCATGAGAGAAACAGACCTGAGTCAAATATGACCTAAAGTGTCCTACATGGACCATGTTTGGCTTCAGTCTGGACGGAGCCACCGTGTCGTCAACTGTATCGTTAGATTTAGTCACAAAGGTTATTTTCTTTATAGATACATGTTTGTGGATGAATGAGTTTGCTGTATAAAAGGTAAAACAGGCAAAAAAAAACAGCTGCAGGTTATTATTTTGGATTAGATATTTCAGGCCTACATGTATGAAGATACATTCACTGGTTTAATATCATCTAAACACGAATATTAGCAGATCATCCATCTCTATGTACAGTGTGTCATCTGTGTTGTCATGATTTGACCTCTGACCTGTGTGTCTCTGTGTCTCCAGGCCCGGATAGCGTTCCTGCAGGGCGAGAGGAAAGGTCAGGAGAACCTGAAGAACGACCTGGTCAGAAGAATAAAAATGTTAGAATACGCATTAAAACAGGAGAGGTAAGACATAAAGGTACATTACACATTTACATTTAACATGTAAAACACACACAGTAATGATGATATTTAGCTCCTTTAGACACAAACTGCAAACATTCAGGAATAAAGAAGGATTTAGAGTCAAGTTTACACAGGAAACGGGAAAATCCAGGACATGAAGTGAGAAAAGCTGAGATTTCCAGCTGAGTTTTTAATGGAATGACCCAAAAGTGACGGAGTGTTTAGACACGACTCGATAAACTTCCATCACAATAACATGAAGCCTCACAGTTTGATGTTTGAAAGGGAATGTTCAAATACTGTTTGTTTTCTCCTCAGAGCAAAATATCACAAGTTAAAATATGGAACAGAGTTAAACCAAGGGGAGATGAAGATGCCAAGCTTTGAATCAGGTAAGATGAGAACGACACCGGGAGACATGTTCGATTAAACCCTGATCCGTTCAGATGAGTCCAGATGAGAGGAGTTTGTCTGAGAGCTGATGTTCACACAGACCTTCCTTCTGTTTGATCTAACATGATCTCTGCATTTATATGTGTATTTTAAAGTGACGTAGCTGTTTAAAAGGCAGTATTTTCTTCTTTCATGTCGGTACATGTGCAGGATTAAAGTGTCTTCATTGCTAGTTTTGTGTGTCTGTCCTTTAGACACCAAAGACTCTGAGGTCTCTGCTGTTCCTGCCAACAGTCAGCTCACCTGGAAACAAGGACGACAGCTGCTCAGACAGTAAGGACGCCGGTCCAACCAGATCCACGTGTGCAGTCAGGGGTTTATGTCAAAGTCACATCACAGTCAGTCCAGGATGAAAACACACATGCTTTGTGGATGTACTTCATAACAAATGACATGACATTAGCACAACTTGTATGAATGTAAAATAGTCACTGTAGTTTAAATGGGAGCGTGGCTTCAATATGCAGAAATCTGGAACCACAGCAGGTTCAAAATGTATGTCTCCAACCTTTAAACCAACCCCTAAATACTGTGATTGGATGAACTGTGCAGCTCTAGTCCTAAATCACTGAAATGAACACCTTATGTTTATCTTATCGACAGTTACATTATCATCAATGTGCAGCTGCTTCAACAACATGATGAATGAATCAGTAAAGCGGTTGTGTGTGTTGTAAGATACCTGCAGGAAGTGGGCTACACAGACACCATCCTGGACGTTCGTACTCAGAGGGTTCGCTCTCTGCTCGGTCTGTCGGGTTCCGAGCAGAACGGATCAGTGGAGAACAAGAACCTGCAGCACCTCATCAATGGGACGGAGCGCCGCAAGGACAGCAAGAGGTACGGGGGTCACTGTCTGAGGGGTCAGAGGTCACACTGAGGGGGAGGTGCTCACCTCACCCATGTGTTTACCTGCACAGGAGTCCAGGAGATGTTCTGGAGACGTTCAACTTCCTGGAGAACGCGGAGGACAGTGACGAGGACGAGGACGAAGAGGGTGACCTGATGGATGACATCAGCACCGACAAACACCACCGAGCCAAGAAACACAAGAGCAAAGTACAAACACACACCTCTTCTGATTTCTGTCCCTCTTCCTCCTGTCCTTCCTCTTGTCTCCTCCGTGTCCTCACTCTTCGCCTTCCTCTCCTCTCTCTCTCTTCAGGTGGGAAATGAGGGTTTGGCGTCGGAGGACGACGCCGACACAGAGGAGGCGCTGAAGGAGTTTGACTTCCTGGTAACGGCTGAAGATGGAGAGGGAGCAGGTGAAGCCAGAAGCTCTGGAGATGGAACGGAGTGGGGTGAGTTCAGGTTCTGCGTCATGAGCATGAGGGTTAGTTTTCAGTTATAATACTATCATAACTGTGATGAAACCACTCACTGAAAACAACAGAAGCTGATTTGAAATGATCTTGTGACACTTTCTCTTTTAGTTCTAGTGGTTGATGAAACTTCATCTGATCCCTGGTTATGTTTAAGTTCTTCAAAAGTTAAAACATATGTTAAATGTTATATCTGTGATCACTGAACAGGAGTTTCTTTTATGATGACATGAGTCTTTGGAGACTGTTCTTCATGTGCCTATGAGCAGTATCATAACTGTCTGTTATAGATACTGACACAAAGATTTATCTTCTCTGACCTTCATCAAAACACACATAAGCCTTATTAGCGCTGTGTGTAAATCTGAAATGTAAAGTTCTGTATTTCCGTTCTCCATCCAGCGGAACCTCTGCCGTTTCCCACCGGTGGGGGGAAGTCGTTCCTGTTGGGGGGGTCGGAGGATGTGTTGGAGAGCGTGTTGGGTTTAGGAGACTTGGCCGACCTCACCGTCACCAACGATGAGACCGACTACAGCTACGACGTGAGGAGCACTTCACTGACTTCAGTAACACATGACCTCTGTATGATCTGTGACATTAACCCTCTTCCGTCCCCCCTCAGCTGCCGTCCAATAAGGAGTCTTCGTTCAGGAAGACGTGGAATCCAAAGTACACGTTGCGGAGCCACTTTGACGGCGTCCGAGCGCTGGCCTTCCACCCGGTGGAGCCCTGTCTGGTCACCGTGTCTGAAGACCACACGCTCAAACTGTGGAACCTCACCAAGACCGTCCCCGCCAAAAAGTACGAGACCAGAACCTGACTCTGTTGAACCAGGGTTAATACAAACCAGGACCCTGCCAAGACCATTTGTCTGTTCATACATGGTTAAAGGAGCATCCCATTGTTTTTTAATCATCAATTTGAGTTTGATATTCAGTTTGACATTTTATTAACCAAACAACAGGTCCATTAATCTCAAATATTTTCTCAGTTAATAAACATCAGCCCTAGTCATGTTTTCATGTAATTTGTAGATAATTTTTTGTCGAGTTCTACCGTTAATATTTCAACCTTTTTGTTCAGCTTTTAAAGGTTGATCAACAAAGTGTTTCAGCTCTACTCTAGAAAGTACACGGATCTCATATTTGTACTTTGAAGCAGCACTTGACTCGTGTTTCGATTTATTAGGATTAAAAAACACCTTGCTCCTTTAAGTTGAGGGAATCTTCTATAATCACCTGTAGTTTGATTTTATTACTGTGTGGAAGCACTTTAATAAACTATAGATGTCATTTACAGGAACAGGGTTTGTTAATGTCTTTCTCTCGTCTTCTCATCACAGATGGTAGATCTCAGTGTTTCCTCCTCATCCTGCAGCAGATTCACTCAGAGAAAATCCCTCTGTCTGACACATTCTCCGTATTTGCATCTCATTTAGTGTTTGAGCTGAACTTCAAACAGAAACATCAGTGTCCTGAACATAATCCTGTGAAGAATCCTCTGTGGATTTACTGCAGCAGCACAAACTCAGTCTGAATGTCGACTTTAACAGTGACGATGAGGAGGACGATGTGTTCCCGAAAGTCTGGATGTTGCGTTTCTGATTGTTTTCTTCTTCTCTGACTTCCAGAAGTGCCTCATTCGATGTAGAACCGATCTACACGTTCAGAGCCCACGTGTAAGTACAAATACAAACACACAGTGCCAGTCTGTATTGTACCTAATCCTTACCTTAAACCATCAAATTACCACTACCAAACAAAATGCAGGCCACAACGGTGCCTTCACTGTAACTATGTAAAACTCAGATTGACGCTCACAGAGATGAGCAGTATGTCCACGTTAAGCCACGTGTACCCGGTCCACACTGAGGATGGTCACCGTGTTAAACTACTACACAGAAGGCAAACTAGAGGAAATTTGACTGTGTTTTTATTGGAATTATACAACTCAAATTTACATTTGTATTGAGACCAGGTGTACACTTAGGTTTCCACATCTGGAGATAGTTTCAGGTGAGAAAATAAAACCTTTTATTGTGGACATGGAGCTGAAAGGGAGGGAAAAACATTCCAAATGTAATGTACAACACATAAAAAGCTCTACTTGTCTGTCCGTCCGTCCTCTAGTGGTCCCGTCCTGTCGTTGGCCATGACCTCCAGTGGTGAGCAGTGTTTCAGTGGAGGCATTGACTCCACCATCCAGTGGTGGAACATCCCCAGCTCCAACGTGGACCCCTACGACACATACGGTACCAACACGAATATTTAATACAAGAATAAACCCTTTGACATGAGCAGTGTTGTTTTCAATGGACTCCTCGGTTCTTATTCAGTGAAGAAAAAGTGAAGTAAACCCGACCCCTCCGCTCTCTGTCTCTTGTCCAATCAGATCCCAGCGTATTGGCCGGGTCGTGGGTGGGGCATACGGATGCTGTGTGGGGATTGGCTTACAGCGGCATCAAGAACCGCCTCCTGTCGTGTTCAGCCGACGGAACGGTCAAACTGTGGAACCCACAGGAGAAGAACCCCTGCATCAGCACTTTCAACACAAACAGAGGTGAGACACAGCGCTCCCAGTGGACACATGTGGTATTAGACGAAGGGCTGGCTGATAATGTTACCATGATAAAATGTTCAAATTATCATGATTAATGGTAAACCATGTTTCAGTTTAAAAGCAGATTTTTGGTCCTGAGTAGAAGTTTGATCAAACCAGGTGGTTATTTGTGGTTTTAAATGACTTATAAAAGACGTAACAAGACAAAAATGACAAACAACGTTGAGGATGTAACGAGACAAAAAGGATGTGAAAGATGTAACTAGATGAAAACAATGTAACAGACGGTTATTTGTGGTTTTAAAACTTCACGTGACAAACAAACAACATTCAAAACCATTATAATGAATAACTGTTTATTCACCGACACACATACTACATCCATGGACGCATCTGTGTGTTTTTCCGCAGAGCACGGCGTCCCCACGTCCGTGGACTTCAATGGCTGTGATCCCGCCCACATGGTGGCATCATTCAACAGCGGAGATGTCGTGGTGTATGACCTAGAGACTTCCCAGAATGCACTGGTGCTGAAGGGGCAGGGAGACGGCAGTAAGTCAACACGCAGATTCAGCAGGACCGTGTTCGTCGTCTTCTTCTGTTTTAATGTGTGTTGTTGTTCCGTCTCAGCTCTGCCAGACTCGAATCATATCAATAAGGTGGTGAGTCACCCCACGCTGCCCGTCACCATCACAGCCCACGAAGACAGACACATCAAGTTCTACGACAACAAGTCAGGTCAGTCTGTCTCTACTTTAATGTCCATCTAACAGTAGTTCATCAAGTATCTGGTGGTGTTTCTCAGATTCCCTGTGTTTCTATGACATGAACACAGTGACTTCATCCTGTTTGGCTTCACTCCCTGTGACGCTGTGTGAATATGTTCTATTGATTGAGCGCCTTCTCCAGGCGGCTGCATCCTCTCTCCTCATTGGAAAAAAATTGAAAAAAGATAAATAATTCTCATAAAGCACGATGATCGTGCTTTATGAGAAACCTGCTCTGAGGCTGATGTTCAGTGAAAGTCATAATCAGACAAACCAAACCAGGAAGCTGGATGTGGAGAAGGTCTTAAACTGCTTTCATAACAGTCTGAGAACATGCAGAAACCCTGACCTGTCTTTGTGTGTCTTCAGGTAAAGTGATCCATGCCATGGTAGCTCACCTGGACGCAGTCACCAGTCTGGCAGTGGATCCTAACGGGATCTACCTGATGTCAGGAAGTAAGTCTGAGAACCTGATGTACACTCACACGAATCATTTATCAAATGTGGATCAGTTTCCAGAAACTGGTTAGTAACAAATAAACTAGTCTGCATCATGTGGTCAGCAGGTGGCGCTGTAGACTACAGCACATATGACTCTAATAAACAGAGTAGAAGAAGTAGAACATTCTGTTACTGTTTTCCATCTTAAAAGGCAAATGAGACAATTGAATGATTCATCTCCTCATCAACGCGACCTGTTAAACCAACATGTTTTATACTTTATCCGAATATCTGGAAGACGATGCTGATCAGGCACATGATTAGTCATGGGACTTAAATGTTTGCTATGTCTGAATTTATTCAAAAAAGTGTTTCCATTTCCCCATAATGTACATTTACTCTTTTTAAAAAAAAAAACCCACCTCAAGGATGTTTTTTCAAATTCTGCTGTTCAATAACCGTCCCTAATGCTCCTGTTTAGGTCACGACTGCTCTCTGCGTCTGTGGAACCTGGACAGTAAAACGTGTGTCCAGGAGATCACAGCTCACCGCAAGAAGAGCGAGGAGGCCATCTACGACGTGGCCTTCCACCCCTCTAAGGCCTACATCGCCTCGGCCGGAGCCGACGCCCTCGCCAGGGTCTACGTCTAAAAACAACTGCAGGACAAGAAGAAGAAGAAGAAGAAGAGACGGCCGCGGGGCGAGAGACACAGACAGACACAGAGAGAGAGAGGCTGGTCTGTACAAACCGGATTCAGGTGTGTTCAGTGTCTGAACAGAGACGACGAGGAGCTGCATCAAACTGAACACATGAAAACACGTTGACACACACATTCACACACTCTGTACATGAGGAGGTGGAGCCTGCGTCTCCCTCCGACCGAACCAGACACACACACACGGACAGACGTTCGGAAACTGGACAACGTTGTGTAAACGCTGCAGACAGACAGACAGACAGACAGACGTACGTCACGCGGAGCCGCTCACCTGATCTGTGATGGATGACACTACATGACCCCTGACCCCGAGTTGACACTAGTGTGACCTCAGACCCCTTAAAGGAAAACCCCCCAACAATCACACACACACACGCCACGTTTCTATTTCCTTTGACACACACTCAGAGACCTGGAGTTACATCCAGGTCACAAACAGCCTCGTGTCTTTTTACTGTAGCTTCCTCTTCTGGTTGAAAATAATAGGTGTTATTGCTCCAAAAGCCAAGACAGAGTGCTACTGAACAGTTTATTTCAAGAAAATATGTTCTTTCTTCGTTCTTTGCCAAGATTATTGATCATTTCTTAATCTAAAACAGCTGATTCCATCAAAAGAGTGTATTTGGCTTCATTATTATCATTAAAACAAAGGAAAAGTGCAGCTTCTATTCTGTCTTCTTTATAAAGTAGAGGACAGACTTTCTCCTTGATCTGTACATCATCTTTTTGATGTAAAGATAAGTGTGAGGCTCAAACTTTTCCCAGAAACAACAAGAAATGATGTGTTTTTCAGACCAATAAGTTAAATCCAGTTCCTCAGACTCGGACTCTACTGGTTGTAGATTCACTGCTGCTGCTCGTCTGTACAGAGGATTTCATGACAAAAACTAAAGTACAGAAAATCACCAGACTGGTCCTTTAACAACCAGCAGGTCTTCATCACCTCATTAAACCTAAATAAATGTCTCGTAATTATCCTAAATCCAGCTTCAGGCGTCTGTTGTAGAAAAAGACTTGGGGGATTTTTCCTTTAAAGTTTGGATGTTCAGCTGCAGAAACAGAAGATGTTGTGTTGAAAGTCTGCGTAGTTTTCCTTTATTTAATCATTAAACCTGATCTAAAGCTTCATGAACAGATTCTAAATGAACTGTTTGAATAATTTTGAGTCTTTATTTCTCCTCCTGATCGACTCCAACTCACGTCTTCTGTTTCTGCTGCCGTTTGTCTCTGACGTGATTGGTCGACAGATGACTGATTGGTTAGTTCTGACCCCACCTCAGCCCCTGGTGGGCCAATCAGGGCCCTGCGTTTCAGCCACAGACCGATTCAGATTCAGACCTTTTTGTTTGTTTGTTTGTGTAAAATAAATCTAGTTTTTATAATCCTTTTTATAAACGGAGGACTCAGCGTCCTCAGTCCCGTCCAGTCCTGCCATCACATCACTCACTGCCCCGCCCACCTACATCCTGTCACATGACCGTTCCCGTGGTAACAGATGGAGTTCAGACTTAAAGCGGAGGAGCTGAGGAGATGATGCGTTCAGGTGCCTTCTGTTGTCAGGTCTCAGCGTGTTTATTACGTACAGGTCATGACAACAGAACGTCTTAAAGTTGTCATTTGTAAGTTCAAGGTTAAATGATTAACTCCTATCATTTGTTGATGTTGTTGAACCTCGTCCCAGTTCACGTCCGATCTGGTCCCAGTGTTTCGGTTTAGAACAAATTTCAATCCGAAGAATGAATTTCCTACTTTCTGAAGTGCACCTGAAGGCAGCGTCGCCTCCTCTTCCTCCTCCTCTTCATCATTTCCCTCCTGATCCAGGTTTTTACATCATCTGATGGTTTTTAGCTGATAGGCGTCGACACTCGAGGAGTTTTATTCCACTTTTATTGGTTGAACTTTTTGAACTGAAGGGATTTAAACGCCTCCTCATCATCACGTCTCCAAACTCTTTGGTTTTCGTTTCACTCAGTTTTCTTTTCCACCACGCTACAACTTACTGTGTAACTAAAGACTTTTTTTGTTTGTGTAATGCATGATTAATACAATAAAAGTATTTTTTCTAGTCTTCCGAAAAATGGAAAAAAGAGTTCGATCAGTTTGCGAGTTTTGATGAGTTTTGTAAGGTTTTTTTTTTTTTTTTTTTTTTTTTTTGATTTACAAACTATGAAACAGCAGATTTTAAAGATTGTACCACATAGCGAAATACAACTGTTGAAATGTATATAAAATGTCTATAATAACTATTAAATGGTGTAAATGTACAGAGGCTCATGTTTGTGTTTCTCACAAATAAGAGGTTTTTATTTGTATCGAGGTTTTCAGTTTAACGTGTTTAAGTAGTTTTAGTTTGTTTTATTTTTACATTGAGGTTTTTTTTAGTTTTAAATGACTTTTACAAAAACAACGTGAAAGATGCAACAAGACAGAAACGACGCCTGGTTCTGGTTCACGTTGAACCATTAACGTTGGATTTGATCTGATTCTGTTTAGTTCAGTTTCAGTTTTTATCTGGTTTTTGTTTTTTTTTAATTTTATTCCAGAATGATTTTTTTTTCTCTGCTGGTTTTAGTTTTAATCGTAGTTTTCATGAACTATAAAAACCCAGATCAGAATCTGCTTCATTCATGGAATCGGACTCAGTTGAACAAGAACAGAGTCTGTACATGTTATTGATCTCCTTCAGTGTCCACTTCATACATGACAAGTGAGGACATGGATGTAAACTCACACTGGACTGTTTGACGACCACGACACAGGAATTCCAGTTGAATTTTAAACGTTACTTTATTTGGATTCTTCATCTACAGAGAGTTTACAGAGCAGCTGTAACATTTCTACAGAAAAAGACAAAACACCAAGAAAACTCACTCAGTTTATTGTGAAGATTTGAATGAGTGACGTATTTGTCTTTAAATGTCAGGTCGTGTTTGCGGCTGCGTGAACGGCTTCGATCACCGTGTGGCATCGGTTAGCTTCTGTCGGTCTGGTCGTTGTCGTGGTAACGGGGGCCCGGTTCACGGTGAGCAGAGCGTGACGTCCCACGACGGTGCGTTCACTGACCGTCAGGGAGTCGAGGTGCTGCCGCAGCAGAATCCTCAGCTGCTGGTTTTCTCTCCACAGATGGTCTTTACGTTTCCTCAAACCTTCTCTGATCTGGAGAGATGAGTTGTAACGACGAATCAGAGGCTCCAGCTCAGCAAGGTCTGCCTTCTGCTGCAAGAAGAAGAACAAGTTTATCTCCATGAACAGTTTTAGAGCAGTTCACAGAGTGCTTTGACAAATGAAGCAGAAAGTCCAAAGGTCCTGTAACAACAGAAAGACAATGTTAAAACGAAAAGGCACAACAGAAGATGATGAAACAGAAACTAGAAAAATCAAAAACATTAACTACAAACTAGAGAATGAAGGTAATAAAATGATGACGTCCATCACATAAACGCAATAAAAGCAAATACAAAATCAGAGGATTGGTGAGTTTTTATGGGATGTTGAGACGTTTTGTGGACTCACCGGTCCCTGTTGGTCTGTTGCGGTCTTGTCTCTGTCCTCTCTCTTTTCCTCTAAGGTGAACGGAACCTGCTGATATTCGTCCTCCAGCTTTTGACAAATGTCACTGAGACGTAACAGCTTCTCACCCTGAAAGAGGAGACGACACCGAGTCAGAGGCCGGAAAACGTTCTCACATCACGTAGAAAACACTCCACTACGACCAGATAAATATGGCATCATTTCAAACCACGCAGTCTTTCCGACATCCACTTTTTCCTCATCCTGAATTCGTGAACATGAGCTGCGTCACCTGACTGATGGCGGTCTGCAGGTTCTTGGTGGCTCGGTCGCTCTGGACCGTCAGGACCCTCAGCTGCTTCTCGGCCTCTTTGCGGGACTCGGTCAGCTGTTTGCGGAGCTCCTGGGTTTTCTGGTCCACGGTGGCTTTGGCGGCGGTCACGTCTTTGATTGCTGACTTGTGTTCAGCCTGATGGAAGTTCAGCTCCAACCACAAATCAGAAACTGTTTTCTGACAGAAAACAGACAGAGATGAAGAATTTAATGGAGACGGAGCTGAAACCAATGTTCTCATTATCAGAGAGAAAGTATCTCAGATTGGAACAGAAAACCACTTGTCTCTGTTCATCTGTACGTGTCCTGACCTGCATTTTCTGAAGCCTCTTCATTTGCCCATCCCAGATTTTCATGTTCCTCTGGTTTAGGTACTTCAGATTCTCCAGAAAGTCTTTCCGTTCTGTGTGGAGCTTCCAGACCTCCTGGGTCTGCTGATTCTTCTTCTTCAGCAGCTCTTCGTTCTTTTTGAGCAAAGCAGTCCTCTGGAAAGACAGCAGATAAACGAGACAAACAAGAAATAAACCTGAGATAAACAGGAGACACAAGGACCTGGTGGACCTCAGACCCACATCAGGACCAGGATCGGGACCTGGTTCTGACGTACTGTACCTTGTCCTGGAAGGAGTTCTCAAAGTAGGCGATGCTCTGTCCATAAACACTGTGGATCTCATTCATCACTGAGTCATAGGTCTTCTCCAGCAAGAAGGAGGCATCGTCCACTTCAGAGTGTTTCTGCCGAGTCTGAGACGACATGGCCTGTCTGAAACAGAGAGGACGAGGACTGAACTGAACCGAAACCATGGAAGAGATTGAGCAACATGAAGACAATATGAAAGATGTAAAAGATGAAAACATAAAACATGTAAAGATCAAAATGATGAAAACACAACTACTGTACTTACTGCCGTACACGTCTACTGTCCTGCTGATAGAAAACTGAATATATTTGGATTAAGATGTCATTTTTGATATTCAGTAAGTGACACATACACATATACAGACATTGTATTTATCTGTAGTATATTTTTAGTACATTCATTTCAGTATATGACATTATAGAGTATTTTTATGGCCCAGTATTTGTACTTTTACTGCAGTAGAGTGTATATTGTTCACCTCTCGAAGCTGAATGTGTTGCCGAGGTGTTCCAGTCCACTCTCCCACTGCTGCGTCACTAACATCAGTCTCTGGTCCTGGAGAGTCCACAGACGGTCCATGTGCTGCAGGTGACAGCGCCTCACCTGAGCCTCCTGACGCTCCGCCTCCTGCAGGTCTCCCTCCAGACACTGCACAGCACATGCAGGAGGTGACAAAGTGCACACGTCAACACGTAGGCAGGTTGGTGTGAGTCCTGGTCTCACCTTGATGATACTGTCCAGACCGTCCAGCTGCCTCTCAAACGTCTGACTCAACACGGAGACTTCACGACGCAGCTCGGCCGCTCGAGTCTGACGCAGAATCGAACGCCAGCCATCTTTGATCTTCAGCAGGTTGACGGCCGTGTTCTTCTCCTCCCTCTGCAGCTTGTCCTGATGATTATGAAGACACAGAACAACACAGTTCACATGGAGTTCAGAGATCAGTCCAGATCCACATCACAGTTATCTATTATTTACACTTGTTTACTCACAATATATTCAAATAGAAAATCAGCTCCTGAGACATAAAAATACTAATACACACTGAAAATACTGCACAAGTAAAAGTACTAATACATGCTGAAAATACTACAAGTAAAAACTCGATTTTGTGTTTTTTTGAAGGAAACAAAAGGAACAAATCATTAAATATTAACTTCATGTCTTACAGTACACATTGTCCATCCACTGGACGGTGATGCAGACGTCCACAGGATGGACAGTGGACATCTGCACAGGATGGACTTGTCCACTGGCCACCACTGGCCTTATGTGTCTGTGATGTGTTCAATGACCGTTACCTTCAGAAACAGAAGGAGCATCTCTTCCTTCTTCCTGACCATCTCCTCCTCAGCCTGAGCTCTTTGCTGCAGATACAGCAGCTTCTCCTCCTCTGTCCTCCCTCCAGCTTTACCTCCTCCTCCCTTCTTTGATTTCTTTGGCATCGTCTCCTCTTCCTCCTCCTCACTGCACTGATGAAAAATACACAGTACAGAGTGAAAGTACACGAGGCATGCTGACAGCATTCAGACTGAAGCTGAAATAAAACTTCAACTACAATACAACACCAAAGACACAAACAGTGGGTGAACGGTGTCTGTCCACATACTTCTGAATGTACAGTCACATCAGCCTTTAAAAGCCCAGATAAAGTCTTTAACTGAGTGGTTTCATCTGAAAAGGTTCATTTTACAGTCATGTAGTTATTTATAGACAGTAGTATGTTCTAAATAAGTCAGTGGAAGAAGAACTCACACTTAGTACTTACACATCATCTAAATGAACAAGGATGTAAATGTACTGAAAGTCTTCATGAAACACAACTGTTGATTTTCAGGAGAATAACCTGTAGCTACAGTATATTATATTATTAATGCTAGTAGACTGTTAGCTAACAGCTGCTGATCATTATATACAATGTATGTTAATTATCCAAACGTAAAGTAAATAAAACTGTCACAATGTAATGGAATAAAAAGTACATGATTATGAAACGGAATAATTCAGTAAAATACAGCAGAAGGTACATTTACCGTCTTTCAAAGTGAGTAACGGTGTGGTTTTAAACCTTACCTGTGAGAAACACCGGACTTTAACAAGCTAACAGCTAACGGCTAGTTTGTTTGTTTGTCTCCATAGCAACGACTTCAGAGAAGAGACGCCATCTTGGATCATGAAAAACATGCGCATTGGGTTTTGTTTCATTACTGTTTTGTTTATGTTTTATTGTTTTTATTTCATAATTTATTTTTAATTTATATTTTTAGAATTATTTTAATTTATGTTTAATTTTATTATTTATTTTCATTTATATTTATTTCATTGTTTTTATTTTATAACCTATTGTATTATTATGTTTTTAATTATTTTTTTTAATATTCTTTTATTTTTGTATTTATTTTTCTTTATTATATTTTTCATTATCATGTTATTATTATTTCATTGTTATTTTATTATTTATGGTTTTTAGATATATTATTTTGTTATTATATAACTTTTCAACACTTTAACAACCTTAATTTTCAATTGTCATAACAAGTTATATAAGAAAGAAGAACCTGGATCCAGATGACTATATTTATAGATATAATAAACGTTGTTTGTTTATCATATCTAATCTAATATCTAGTCTACTGACTAGTATTAGCCTCTATCATATCTACATAATACTGAGCAACCGGTACATTTTTGCTTTTTCACAAATAAATACGTTTTTGATCATTGATTAATTATTAAAACATTCTGCGCGTCTCTTTTATCAACTTTAAAATCAACCTTAGTGTATTTTCAATTAGTCATCTTTAAATTAAAAGAAAATTGTTGAAAACAAGTTGAATTGAGTAAAATAAAAGCATCCGGAAGTTATTACTTTACAACCGTTCGGACCGGAAGCGGAAATAAGAGTCTTTTGTTTTGAAAGAGGGAAATTTAAAAACTGGACGGCGTTAAACCGAGACATAAACACAAACAAGTGGATTCAAAACTGTAAAAAACACACGGAAATGTGCTCAGACTGACAAACTTCACCGCCGAATGAAAAGTAAGTGAATCCACGTCTTTTCTTACGACGTTTAACCGTGTTCTGAGTCCGCTGACAGTGAATTTCTAACACATTTTGTTCGGTAAAGTTTGAACCTTCAGTAAACCTGACTGAGCTAAGCTAAAAGTTAACGATATGTTCACGTTTATCGACAAATGTACATTTAAAACACTGTTAAAACCAGCTACTTTTAAATATATTTTACGTAATTAACCGTAACATGTACATTCGTGTATTTAACATGTAATACTGAGCTATTTTCAGTTTACCACAATAAAACCCAATAAAAAAGTTTAACGTTAAATAATGACTGTTTCACATTGTTAATGGATGATGATTATTATTATTATCTGACGATTAATCCTATCAATAAGGTCAGAAAATATGGAATGTCCTTTCATCACTTTTATGAATGAAAATACTTTTTAAAAACCTAGTGACATTGATGATACATTGGTCCCAGGTTTCCTTCCATCATCAGGTTCAGCAGCTGGTCCACGGTGGACTGGACGGTGGACTGGACTCCCTCCCTCCGGTCCACGGTGGACCGGACTCCCTCCCTCCGGTCCACGGTGGACTGGACGGTGGACCGGACTCCCTCCCTCCGGTCCACGGTGGACCGGATTCCCTCCCTCCGCTCCCCGCCCTCCGGTCCACGGTGGACTGGACTCCCTCCCCCCGGGC
>JAPQRN010000016.1:18965030-18975717 GCA_037367275.1 Coranthus polyacanthus | reverse complement strand
TGTTCAGGGTTTGGAAGGAGAGGATGAAGGAGCCATCAGCATGTTGTCAGACAACACAGCCAAACTCACCTCCGCCGTCAGGTACTTGACAACAAAACACATTGAAAACACGTCACATCAAACCTCTGTCCTGTCGTCATGAAATGCCTGTAACCGTGTCACGTCGTGAAGCTGTTTGTTACGAGACGTGTTGTTTTACAAATAGACAGTAGATAAAAAACACACGATAATATCACCAATAACTGATTGAATCCAGATTGATGGAACTACGATGACTGGATGAAATCCATCTAAAAGAACAAAGAATGACCTTTGGGGGAAAAAAATGGAAATCAATCCATTTTCCTTTTTGACCTTGATAAAAATACAACCTTGTGTTTTAGTTTTGATGCTTGTTTTATAAAATAAGTATCAAATAACCATGGTTTTCATTTTAATACCCGTTTCTAAAAGAAAATCCAAAACACACACAGACCCTTAAGAATTTGACTTTTCTTTATTTTTCCTCTGGGGACAAATTCAGCAAATAATGAAAAAATGAAAATCAGAAAAACAGAATATTTAACAGGTAACAGAGGACATAGTGATATTTATGAAAGTACTGATGGTTCTGCTTTTATTTCACTTAAAATGTAACTTTAAGGTCTTTGATAAACATTGAAAAGGAGCTTTATGTCTGTCTGAACCATCCTGAATCAATAAAAACTGAATCCTATCACTAAATATCTGTCGGTCGGTTTCTCAGAAACTTCTGAAGAAAGAACCTTTGGGGAGCCAGGGAACATCTGATTAGATTATCTGTTCAAATCTGCATCTAAACCACAGATATTGGTCTGTTTTTTATGTGTAACCGTGACCCAGTGTTGGCCTGGATCGATGGGATGTTGTTTTGAGGAGTTGGGTATAATATGATATGGAGGTGTTAGAGGAGGCCTGTATTTGTTATTAATCATCAGACTTGTTTGTTTTCTTCAGTTCTCTGCCAGAGCTGCTGGAGAAGAAACGACTGATTGACCTTCACACCAACGTGGCCACGGCCGTACTCGACCACATTAAGGTGCAGATTAATGAAGCCTCCATGTATTTATCGTAACACACAGATTTTAGTTTAATATCTGAGCCGACGTGTGAAAGTTGATGTGATGATTACTCGCTCTGTTGCGTTTCTTTCATGTTATTTTTGTTACAAACTGTTAAATGAATTCCATTTAAAGCTCTAAAGCTCCTGTAAACAGTGTGTATTTTAATTAAAGAAGATTATTTGGCTGCTCTTTAGATAATTATGTGAATGCGGTTCAGTTTTTAAAAGTCACTTCCATCTGCAGCCTCTGGTAAAAAGTGATGGTTGTTATCAGACCTAGTTTCTGTTCAGTTCAAAGACAGTTTTTCTCTAAAGGAGAAACATGTGACCCAGTTCCACGACGATGCTTTAATTTTGCTAATTTTCTTTAGTATGAGTGACATAATAGTAACATTGTCCAGTCAGTCTCAGTTACATAACTTTACTAGAAAATCATTCTATATTTTTTCACTTGACTTGATACAGTTTATCATTATGTGTTGAAGTGGTGCCTTTTGCTACATTGTATTTTGTGCGTCATCCGTCAGGTTGTTTCATCTTCATTTAATTCCTACTAGAAAACCATTCGATATTTTTCCAGTAAACTACTCGTGAACTACTTGACTCAAAGTCAAAGAAAATAAGCTACCATCACTTTTTGATTTTGTGGGTCCAGGAGGATATGACGTCCTGAGATGGATCTAGTTTCCATTTGAGATAAGAAATGCTGACTGACCGACTGATCACATACCTACCTTTACACATCTGTCTTTACAGTTTAATTATTCAACATTTCCATCTGAGATTAGAAACCAAACTGACGCCCACAGACCTATCGACTGATCTCTCGGGTATAAATCGGGTATAAATATTTTTTTCTCTTATCCCTTATTTTCCATAATATATTCAGTAAGTGTGTAAATCAGTGTGAGCTGGGTGGGTTCATGTGGTAGTGATTATCTTCCTGGGAGCCTGTTTTCCTCCAGCAGCTGGAAGAGACTGAATGATGAGACCAGGGAACAGGTGAGATAAAGTATGGACGGAGGCTCCTCCAGCCAAACGCTCTCCATGAGGCTGAGCGTCACATCCTCCGTTCACATTCACTGTATTATGTCCAGATTTCCTCTGGAATGCAGCTCTGTTTCCCTTTAATCTAGGCCTGAAAAAGCCCTAAATCTCATTCTTTCAGGTCTTAAAAATCGACCGATTATGAAGTTAATGCTACTTTTCTGAAGATACATTAACGTCACTCTCTTTTAAATGTGTTTTTGGTATAGGTCGGTATCGATCATACTGTAATAAAACTACAAATCAAGCAATAAGCTTTAATGTAACATGAAAACTAATGAGTTCAATGTGTTTCTGTTAATGTTACTTTGATCTTATTTGTGTGAGTTCAACTAACTCTGGATCAAGCAACATTACATAATTTGTTTGTTGTCCGTTAAAAAAACGAATTTAAAGCAAGAAAACATTCAAATGAGGACCTCTGGAACGTCTCATACTTTTTTTTGATGGTATTGATTTGAAATTGGTCTTAAACTATTAATAAAAGTCTTTAACTTGTTGAACTTGTCGTCACTGACTTTAAACCATTTGTTTCCTCAGAGTCGTAAACTGGACGTTTACTTTGAGTATGAAGAGAAGCTGATGAGTAAATCTACTTTAGACAAGTCTCTGCTGGACATCATCAGTGACCCAGATGGTGAGAAGATACACCGAACATATCTATGATTCAGATCCAGTGGAAACACAGGCTGTAAAACTGACTGACTTTGTTTGTTCATCAGCCGGGACGCCTGAAGATAAGATGAGACTGTTCCTCATCTACTACATCACAGCTCAGCAGCCTCCGTCAGAGGTGAGACTGGTGACCCATGGTTTCTGTTTCTACTGTATGTACTGCAGGTGGCTTCGTATTGATCATCGATCGGGGATTTTAATTTTATACATTAGATCTGGTTCATTTTTCATTGGATCAGACTAATCCGTTCTGCCATCATCGTCTACGTGGCTGCGTCTGACGAGTCAGAACCGTCCAAAATGCGTTTTCACTATAAATGAACCGAACCACAGCTCAAGTCCAGCTGAACCTTTTGTTCAGACCAGGACCAGCTGTCGGTCCACACCGTCATCTGCAAATACAGTTTGAATGAGAGTCTGTGAGCATAGACTCACAGACCGTTGACAGGTTCAGGTCTAAGTTTGACCTGGACACACGTGAAAACCTTCAGGATAAGTCTGACTGTACACACACTGGGAAATCTAGTGTTTTTACTGCATTTTCCAAAGTTAAAGAATCACATTTGTATGTGAAGTGGCTTCCTTTGTGATACTTGAGGCTCAGTAAAAACACGTTGCTCTTCGTTCTTGTAATAATCGTTTCCTGCTGATTATATTCTGGTCTTGACATGGTCTTGGTTTTCTAATCACCTCGGTCTAATCCAGGCTCCGTCCTTAAACCTCACCAGGCTGTTGTTGTGCGTAAACTGTTGTTGTTGTGTTTTGTCGGGAAGTCGACTCGTCCTGATGTTTCTGAGAACAATTGAGACGTCAGGGCCAAGTGCTGATGGTTCTGGTTAAGTCGTGTTTTTTCTCAGAGTGAAGCTGGACGACGGCAGCCGGCAGCGGTTTGAGCAGAGGTTTTGGTGATTACAAAGTCACACCAGAATGAAAAGTGAGGTGAAAACAAGTTGTTTGATGTGGAAAATATTCAGAATCTGGCAACAAGAAGCTGTTTTCAAACGGAGCCAGACTTTACTCATGGTTATAATTAGTTACAGTGAGTTTGTTATAAAGGGTTTGTTGTTAGGGATGAAAACACAGAATCTTCAGCTCTTCAGTAGCTGAATATTATGAGGGATGTGTAGTTTGCATCACATGGGACATTATTAAACACAGAATTAAAACATGTAGAGCAGTGATACGTTTGAGGAGGAGGAACATAGTGGTTAAGACAGAGTCCGACTCTGCAGGACTTTTTCTCATGTGTAGGATTCATGTGTTCAGACTCCACCAGACCTGCATCATCATCAGACACAGTGTGTAAGATTTAGTAGAATTTAGGATGATTTAATTACAAAAAGTGAATATAACATTGTGTCAGGACAAGTCTTTTCCTCATTTGCAGCTTTTCTGATTCGATTTGGTGCAGATTTGACTCGAAATTGAAAACCAAAAACACCCGCGGAGATCATTAAATTCAGCCCAACGCACAAAATATATTGAACAAACTCAAGGACAAAAATATTCTCTGTGGTTGAGTTTCAGACCAAAATAAAAACCCTTTTAAAAAAACACTGAAATGTAATGTGTGGCTCATTCCAGCCTGAGATCTGCAGATCTGAACGTTATTTTAACAATTACAGTCACTACTTTACATTTCATTTAACTTCTGATATTTCTTAATCTGACATTTGAAGTTTTCTAATTTGACTATTTTGATAATCCACTGAGCGATGAATATAATCCATTTAAACCAGTTTCTCAGAACATAATGAAACCAGTACCAGGTGTTTTTTAACATTAAAAATGTTGAGCAGGTTCATCTGAAGCAGCTTCACAACAACTTTGACAATTCGTTGACTGTGACGAGCCCGTCTGCTGCAGGTTTACAGGAGGTTAGTGAAGTGAAACCAGACGCCCTGTGGTTCTAAATCCAATGAAGACGTCCGACCTCAGTAGTTGGGTTGTTTTCTGTTCCGCTGTGAGACGGTGATGTGAGGTTTGTGGTTTGGTTTGTTGTCCTGTTTCGGTCCACTTCTGTTAAAATAAAAAGAAGAAAACTGTGAGTGTGAGGGATCTGGATCTGGATGTGGATCAGCTTGTGATCCTCCTGCGGTTTGCGGTTTACTTCCAGAGTAGAACCAGGACATGGAAGGACAGGGAGTTTGAAAACGCAATGGGACAATGACCCTTTTCAGAAGAAAGACATTTAACGAGTCTCTCCAACCACAGAATCTGTTGATGCTTTTCTTTGTGTCAAAGGTCAGTGTGTATAACTGGCCGTTGTGCCGTTGTCATAAAACTTCTCTACTGCACGTTTGTGTGTTTTTACTCTAAACCGTGTGATATTTACATATTTTACCTTGTTTTTCTATTTAAGTCTGGGTCACACCACCCCACAGAATCCTAACGACCATGGTTTCAGTGGCAGGTTGTTATTGCAGAGACTGACTCCATCCAATATGTGCAGTAAAAATATGCGTAACCTCGAATCGTCTTCATGCTGTTTCCTCTTCAATAAGCTCCCGATTGGCCGAGAGATTACACAACAGCCACGTGAGACTGTGTGCGGTTGATCTGGTCAAACTGAAATCCCACAGAACGTGGAAAAGCAGGAGAGAGAGGGTTGAGATCAAAGGAGGCAGAGGAAGAAGAGACGAAAAGAAAAGAGACAGGAGGCCAAGAGCTGGTCACACGGGGAGAGGACGAGAAGAGACGACAGGAAGGAGGAGGCGATCCCGAGGCGATCCACGTCTCAGGTGGACGCACATCAAAGACCACGGGTAGCGTTTTGGCTGAAGCCAGAGCCGCCACACTGTCCGTCAGCGGAGGACGAGCTGGAGGACGAGCTGGAGGACAGAGCGAACACTGAGAATCACAGAGCTGTCAGTGAAGGCCTCAGTGAGATTCACATGAGCTGAAGATCTGACGAACCGCCATCGGTCCGTTGTTTCTGTCGCTGTTCTTCCAGTGATGGGCCTGTGTTTTGTCTCTGGAGGATGTTTATTCATTTTAATTGTGTCTCTTAGACAACTAAGACGACTAAGAGATAAAGAAACACTGTCACCTCATCACCAGGGCTTCGACTTCTCTCACTTACACAACACATAAACACACGCCTCGACAGAGAAAAACTCACATTTCATCCTGCTATGAGCTTTCAGTCAGAGCAGAAAATCTAGAAATGTTTTACCAAGATGAAATATCACAAATACACTTTCAAAAGGTCTTTTGCATCAGTTAAACAAGGCCGAACCCTAAAGACAGGGACCGCCGCCTTTGATAAACTTACAGTTTTTTCCATTTGCTACTGTTTCATAATGAGGAGTTTACGATTCTGAAACAAAAACTGATTCTGTGAAACAAACGTCCCTGGTCTCAAGTCACGGTTCTGTCTTTCATGGTCCTTCAACCAATGGGCACCAATTTGACATTTTCTGAACTATCAGTATCGTCAGAATGCGCTCTGATAACGACCGATATCAGGCTTCACAACTGGAAATACTGACTTTGAGGAAAACGAGTAAAAATCACACCTGAAATTACACAGATTTTTACAGTTAGTTCCAGATTTATTGAGTAATTACTTTGACTTCAATGTTGAGTTTTCCATCATGTCTGACTGTGTTGAATGTTTTCTCATGGTGTGGTGACATCAGCAGATTGATCGACTTCTTCCTCTTAGAAACGTTATTTTCTTCTTTTTTTTTTTTTTTAAATCCACTATCAGTCGATTTCTGTTTCATTCATCACTCATAAAGTTCAACCATATTTCCACTGGTGTTAATCTGATGCGATCGAGGTGTGTGTGTTTTCTTTTTTTTCGTGCCTGGTGTGAAATGGTTAGAAATCGTTGTTTCTAAAACAGCACTTTAAACTTTCTCTTCTCGTCCTGACGTCGGCAGCAGTCGATAACCTCACAGTGAGCTTTCATTAGACAGTTCAGTATTGATTCAGTATCTCAGCTGCTGCGTCGTCATTTCGTGCTTTCAGGCGTTGGCCTGCACTCGCTCATGTTTAATGTTCACTGACTGACTGAAGAAAAATGGAGATGGATTGTTAAGTGTTTCTTCAGGTGTTCAAAGCAGAGTTGTAAACACTATCCACTGACGGTTTCTGAAGGGTTGGAAATGAAACCAAAACAGTTTGGGTGTTCTTTAGTTAAACATTTAGTGGAGTCTTAAAAAACTTGTGACCCTTTGTGTCGCTGCGACAAATAATTCCAGGAATACCATGAATGGCCTCGCTCCACCTCATCTCCAAACTCAAACTAAGAACAGTCGCTGTCAGTGCATAAAGGATGAGCGCTGACTTCTGCCAAACTAAACCTGATCCAGCTGTGCTCCTTTCACACTGACTCTAACCAGGGCTGTTGTTTGGCTCGGCCATCTTTGTTCAATCACCCACATTATGTGACAACATTATAAATCCAGTTGAGCCAAGAAGATGCTTCTCGTGAAGCTGGACCAGAATGTGCCTGTTGATCAGTCAGAAGTGGTTTAGAGGACAACCAAGCTCAAACCATCTGTCTAAACCATTCCCACAGTTTGCCAATCCACAGCCGGTGACGTCAGCCTCCCCTGTGCTGCTTTAGTCTGAGTGTGGATGAAGAAGTCTGGCCGGGCCGACGGGAAGAACTGGAGGACCTGCATCTGAGAGAACAAGCAAACGTTTGTTTGAGTTTGATGTTTGGTTCTTTTTTTTTTTTTTTTTTTGCCAAAACACAAATCTTAAGAGGAGTTTGTGTCGTCCAAGTGCTAAACACCATCTGTACACCCACTGATGACAAACCACTGGGTCTAAAGCTCCTCAGCACAAATCACATGTTTCATGCTGTTGTCATGACGACAGTTTGGTTAAACAGTTTGAAAGACTTCGATGAAAACCAGCTCTCTGTCTTTGTTACATAGTTCATTTTCTCACAGTATTTATTATTAGAGATGGCAAAACACCACCTTCTCATGTCCAGGACTCAGTCTGACACCACAAACCTAAAGCCCCGTTATATTATATGTCTTAGGTGCCATGACTTTGTCATTACCAGGAAAACAATAAAAAATACTTTTCATGACTAGTCCTGCACTCGGGTTGCACTGATTATGCATCTGATGAAACACTTCCTTGAATTTTTGCATTTCCTGCAGAACGCGAGCAGCCCTGGGCTGAGAACGGACCAGGTTTCCTACAGTTTCTGTACATCACAGCAGTTGAATCATGGGTGTCCACAGATGACTCATACCTGAGTGGGTGTGTCGGGGAAGCTGTCAGGCGGTCGTATCAGACTGGATGGATGTTTGCTAGTTATTCACCTTCTGTCATATGGATTCGTTCTGTTTTTAGCTGCGTCTGTTCACGTCGTCTATTTGCGTCTTTGTTTTGACTTTGTACGTAACTGTGCAGATACATGAAATATAAAAAAGAAATCTCCAACACTGATTTTGTCAATTAATCCGTTTGTTTGTTAGGTCTATAAGAGTGTTTCCTCAAATGTCTAGTTTAATCCACATCTCAAATATATTCAGTTTACTGGAGCAAAGAAAACAGGAAATATTTACATTTAACAAGCTGTAAACAACATTTAGACTTGACTTGTTTAATTGGTGATTGATTAGAAAAATAATTCACTGACCCGTTGTTGTAACTCTAATATAATTTAATGTTTAATGTAGTTAATGCGCCTAATGCTGCCATACAAGTGAACACAAAACTACACTAATCCTTCGTCCCAGACTCAGTGTTGAAAAGTATGAATGAAATCGTAGATAGAGCTATGTTGTCTGTCCGTCCTGTTGAGTCAGAGCAGCCGACACAAACACAAAACCACTGCTCTTCATTTAAATCAGGTCATGAATGGAAACATTTCCAAACAGATGGATTCATCCATATTTACTCTTTGTTTCTGTGTGTTTCAGTCTGACCTGGACCAGTATAAGAAGGCTCTGCTGGACGCCGGCTGCGACCTTTCACCTCTCAACTACATCAAACAGTGGAAGTAAGTCTGCCTGATGTGTTTAAGGTCATGTGATGGGATCAGGAAAACACAACTCCAGTATTAAGCAGTTTTAGTGTCATCCGATCTTCGATGTTTTACAAATTATTTGCTTGATATGACTGTTTTTATATAGTATTAAATATATTTGTACTTTGTATTTGATTTATTTTCATGTAATATTTTGGAGTGGACAGTTTACACTGAGCAGTTTGCAAAGTCGTCTCTTTTCCGTTGATTTTGGGAAAATCCAGTATTTGGTTGGATATTGAAACTGACAGAGCAGAGATTAATTCATCATGACTCACTGTGTTTTCATCTTTTCCAGAGCATTCACCAAGATGGCTGCCACTCCGGCCAACTACGGCAACAGTGGAGTCAAACCTATGGGGTACAGTAAAAAAAAAAAAAAAATCAATAACAAATGGATTAAAATAGTTTGTCACACATTTTGATTTAATATTGTCTTTAAATAAATCTCAGAACAAATAAATCTCAGATGCTAAAATATGAGTTAAATATAAAAAATGAAAAAAACTTAAAGGCCCTCTTGAGATCATGGTAAAACAAAAAGAGTTATTGTCAATAAGTGAAACCTTCCAAAATATTTGAATATATTTATTTTTTTAGGGACAGGAGCATCTGAATGAATTCCACAGGAGATGAGTGGACCGGATCACCAGCCTAACCCAGTCTTCCTCCTCTCCAGTCTCTGTTCTCTTATTTTCCTCGTCTTCTCGTCCTCAGGTTGTTTTCCAGAGTCATGAACACCGGCTCTCAGTTTGTGATGGAGGGAGTGAAGAACCTGGTGCTCAAACAACATGTGAGTTGAACAGTTTTATCTGCTGTTAACCTGCTGAAACAAAGCATCTGTATTTATAAAGGCCTGTTGGTATTATGTAATATTTCATTAAATAATCTCAGAAAATGGAAAGCGATGGATGAACTGATACCAAAAGGTAAACATAAACTTGAAGACATTCCCTCAAAGTGTTCCTGACATATCACGTTCATAAGAATGTACACACGAGATCACAGTGACCTTGACCTTTGACCTTTGGCCACCAGCATTTCTTTACTTCATCCTCGCGCCCAAGTGAACGTTTGTGCCAGGTTTTGTGACGTCCTGTCAAGCTGCTCCTGAGATATCAAGAGGACAAACACGTTCTTCTAGAGATGAACCGTGGATGAATGTAAACACCAGGACATCGAACTGATGGCCGTCGGTCTCAGACCTTAGTTTGTACCCACAGAGTTCTCATATGTCATCACCGTTGTTGTTTACATTCAACCCAGAGCGGTGGCTTCCACGTCACGACATCCATGTCATTCACGACACCGTTGCCAGGATACCAGACACAACATCCTGATGCATTTATTGCAGTTTGTGGAGATTTCAGTCACGTCACCCTCTCCTGAATTCACACAGTTTAACTGTCCTACCAGGGAAAATAAGACACTTGATCTGCACTATGTCAACGTGAAGGAGGTTTATAGCTCTGCCCTATCCTTAGTAAGAACTGATATTACATTTTCCTTAATGCAAACCTGGTTCTTGGGATTTTGGATTTAAACTGAGCTTTAGTTTCCATCAGTGAATAGTGGAAATTACATCTGAAGACAGACTTTAACCCTGATCTCGTCTCTTCACGCATTGAGTTATTTGACTTTTTCCTTTGTTTTTTGAGTTGTGGACCTTTTCCTTTGTTCTTCGTGTCTTTATTTCCGTTGTCACTCCTCCGACATGGCAGCAGGTCTCCTGTAACTGTTGGCAGCCATCTGCAGACATTAGTCTGTTCTTTATCTAAGATCATCGTGTATGCTTTATTTAACCTGCTGCTCTACATGAACCCTGTGCCCTGGTTGCAGGTCTCCGTCAGGTTAAACCTCCGTCAGGTTAAACCGAGCCGGTC
>JAPQRN010000016.1:18863766-18874798 GCA_037367275.1 Coranthus polyacanthus | reverse complement strand
GTTGTTGTGGTTGTTGTTGTTGTTGTTGTTGTGCGTCCCGGTGGTTGCGTGGTTGTGTCATTACACCGGCGGCTGTTATTTCTCTCTTGTGTTGTATTCATGATTGTTTGATAAATTTGACTGAATTACTTTCATTCACACATATTGTAACGAACGCCTCAAAGGCTTAAAAGGCTTAATTTTTTTTCTTTTAAATGAAATGTATTTAATAATTATTCTCCCAGAACTTCACAGTCATTGCATCTTTTACTCAGTGGTTGTTAAACAGCTCGTTGTGTCTTTCTGAAGATGACAGACTTTGACAGGACGCTTCATAAATGATTCATTGAATGATAATTCATCTCCACTGAGATGAATTCATGCTTCAAAGGACGAAACCAGTACCTTTTTCCACACAGAGAACTGTAAGAGATTGGATGAAGAATGACTGATGAGCAGAGTCGATAACATTGGTATCAACAAAAACCTCATTTACTCACATTCAGTAAATCCAGTGTGAAGCGTTTCCTTCTCGTTCGCTTGTTCCTCTTTCAACAGGTCGATACAAAGTGTAAGGCACTGAATTTCATGAAACGGTATAAAAACAGGACGTGGACTGAAGAACAAACCACATGAACTTTGGAGCTGATCCCAGGTTGTTCTTTGTTCTTTTCTGTAGGTTTTCAGGGCCTTCGATGCCGTCTGGGTTCCAGTGGTTTCCCTGTTTGTAGAAGCACATGTCGGAACATTTGATGTCCCTCATGTTGGACCATTATCACCACCGTATCAGTACAAGTATTTTGACATACATAAAGATCCACAAAGTGTACTAGGGACCAACTGCACTCATTAAATCTCACAAAACTCACGGTCAACTAATGGTCCAAAACAACATAAATTCATACATCTTGATTTTGAAAAACGTAACGTTTTATTTCGTCACCCGTGCGATTAATTCTTCTACAGACTTGGTGAAAATGCTGGACCCCGGACGACACCAAACCTTCTGAAAACCCAGACAAACCTGCTCTCACATGTGTGTCGCAAACTGACTAATTACAAGCATTTCTGTGGTTTGTTGAGGGTCTTGACTTAACTTTTTATAGATAAAACTGACAAACTGGAACAATGAACAAAGTGATTTTACCTCAGGATCAGAGAATAAATGAACAAGACTTGGTCGGTACTTGAGCGTTGAGGTTTAACACGTCAATATTTTGGCCTGTTTGCCATTTTTCTGAGCAGTCAGATTATTCGTACTTTGACTGAAATGTACTTTGAAACGTCCAAAGATTTCATTTTAATCACAGCGGCTCCTGTAACGAAGCGAGAACCTTTCATATAAAGCGTGGGAGTATTTTGGTGCTGGGTCAAACAGGACGTCTGTCAGTCGCAGACGTTTGATGGAGTTCAGACTGAAGTGGTTTCCTTCAAACAGCGGAAGGTAATTTGACTTTGACTTTTCATTTCTACCTGTTCACACTGTGCACCGTGGGGACGCCGGGCACCTGTAAGGTGGGCGAGAGGCCGGAGAAATGAAACTCACTGCCAGCAGGGCTTTCCCCTAATGAGATACTTTGACAAGGTGAATTACATTCAGCAGCACACAAAGGTGGAAAACACAAGGAGGCAAAGGGTTCACCTCGGCTCTATTCATCTGTCGCACATTACACCTGCTTCCTCTGCAGCGAGGAGATGAAATGTACAGTAGAGCGCGGAAAATACAGCTGACAAATGACTTCTGCAGGAGACACGTTGAACAGGACACAAATGGAAAGGAAATCACTTTGTGGTTTTAGCTTTGGAACCGTCTGTTGAGTCCTCATAGTTAGAGACATGTTGAGGTTTGAGCTGAAGTAAGAAGGTGACGGAAAGAGGATTATTGTCAAATAGTTTTTATTTTATATCAGCATCTTTTGTTTTGTCACGTTCTGACATAAATAACCATCTTTCATGTTGTTTTCTTCTTATTCAGCTCAGATTGTTTAAATGTTAGATCTGTTTAATGATGTGAAAACTGCCGTTTGCATCTTATGTTACGTCTTTTATGTCGATTTTTTTCCTTTTTTTTTGTCTTGTTTTATTGATGCGTATTTCCAGGCTTGAGTCCGTTGCTTTGTCGTCTCATCTGCTCGTCCTGTCTCACTCCACTATGAACCATCAAAATAAAGCAGGAAACACTAACGCGCTGAAGTCGTGAACTGTTGAGACGCTGAGCTGCTCTTTGTTGTCGTCGCAGGAGGGCGTCATCAGTCAACCTGAGTTTGGAGAAACTGGCCGAACCTCTGGATGATTCGTCTTCGTCCAAACCTCTGGATAAAAGAGGTGAGAGCCTGGAGAGACAATCCTCCACAGACAGTCAAGCTCCTCCTAAACCTCCTCACACCTACTACAACAGACACCGTTATCCAGACGGAGGAGAGGCCGCGGGCTCAGGTCAGACCACACGTCCCTTTACACTGAGGAACAGAGGTTCACGGAGCCGTTACATGTTACATGTTACATGTTACATGTGATGAACTCTGTGTGTTTATTGATCTGCAGGTTCACGCCCTCCTTCATCTCCTCCTCCTCCTCCTGATGCTACAGACTCGTCCACAGCGTCCAATCAGGGACCAGACGACTCCAGAGAGCGGTCCAGGAGGAATGTGTTCAGGAAGTTCTTCACCAAGAAGTAAACGACTCACAAATGATTCAAATAATACACGAGTACAAGCCCCAATAGTGACACATGTCGGAGAAGCAGCAGGTGAAATAAACAAACAAATAAGGAAAGAAAATATTAACAAACAACTAAACAGAAAAGTAAAGACTCTCTACATTCACGTCTGATATTTTGTCTGTTTTGCTCACATTATTTTTTAAAAACGTAAACTGACCTGAATGTGTTCAGATCATTTCCTTCAGTAAAAGTACTAATACACACTGAAAATACTCCACTGCAAGTGAACGTTGTGCATTCAAGACCTTACTTTAAGAAGACGTCTGTGTCATCATTCCGTCCACGTTGTTTGTCGTGTAACGGACTCGTCCAGGACACGTGATCCGTTAAAGGTTCATCATCACAGTTTAGGATAAAGGAAGATAACATCATAGTGTGACGTGTAGTTTTACTTTGTTCACTCAGCGCCGCGAGTAAAGAACACTGAATATAAAACATTTAATGAAACATCTTTGGTCTAAACTCAGCATCACCTTTAGTGGCTTTTCATGAATTTGATTAAATGATAAAGAAAACAGTGAGATCATTAATAAACGTGAGCGTCTGCAGCCGTAACAGCTTCATGTGATGAACTTGATGAGCTTCAGGTGAACTCATGGTCACTGCAGTAAAATGTGTGTAATTCACCTTTAAAGAGACGCTGCTGGAGCCTGATGCGACATGATGTGAACTGTTGAAAAGTGGCACAAAACGACCGAGGGCAAATCAATTACAGTAAATGAGTCGTTTGTAAAGGTGTCGAGACGTCAGACGACGACGCCTCGTGTTTGGGTAATGATTCATTCACTGTGTTTAAAGAAAATAAACTGCATTTATTTATTAACGAGCAGCGAATCCAAACATGTCGAGGCTCCTGTGAGGCTCCTTTCAGTCCGATCAATAACCGAATCATTAGGAATAATGAGTCGATTCAGACTTTTGACATAAATCAGGAGTCGTTCACTTCATGAATCACTTCAGGTTCAGATTCACATCTTGTATTAATTAAATAATCAGATTCACTGATTCCTGCATCAACACAGCACACAAATATCATTAAAAATATCAAATGTATGAACTTTAATAAATTATTTCTACTTTTTTCGGCTCTCAGTGTGTTTTTGTCTTTTTCTGACGTGGATTCTGTTTTTTCAGTGATTTACGTCTGACGACGTCGCCTGAAATAAACAAACTTTAACGTGTTTCAAACCAGGTGGAAACAAATCAATCATAAAAACAACGAGATGACAGTAATGAAAGACAAAATGATCCGGACGTGAACTGAACATCAGAAGACAATAAATAAGACAATAAATAAGACAAACGGTCCATTAATAAAAGGAAAAACACCTGAAGTTAAACTATAAAAGACGTAAACAGTGATAATAATAACAATAAACTGTTGAAAATAAACCAATAAAAGATGAAAACAAATAGAAGAAACAAACCAAAAACTTAAACTCACAAATAAATGTAATAATAGTTTATTTCTTCATCAGCTTTTCTTCTTTTATTTACATTAATTTACAGCCTTTTATTCAACATTTACTCACATTCACTTTGTTCTGTATAGTTTGATTTTCTTTGTCCTGAATAATAATAACTTTCATCATAAATGTGTAAAAGAACATGTAAAGAATCTGGAGTTAATCCTCATTTATTATATGACGGAAACAAAGCAAAACGGTAACAGAACAAAAGAAAGAATCCAAACTGTTCATAGAAAATCTAGATCATGGTTTGTGATGCTGTCGCTGTGGATGAACTTCCATCACTTTTTGATAAATGTTTTATTTGAGCAGATCCAGTTGAACCTGTTTCATCTGATGAGTTGAGTTTTAATGTGTAGAACATCTGACATTCGACGTTCAAGAAAACATCATGTGACGGTTTGTGATTCTCAAAATGTTGAGTTTATGTTGTTGAACGCTCTGGCCACTAGATGGCAGTGTCGTCGTCTTTTACGCAGCCTTTCTGAACACGGAGGCGTGTTCTTCATCCTGTCACAGTTTTACTACAGTTACATCAACAAACTCAACGTATTGAAGGATTTCAGATTCTGTCCAAACATCAAACAGTGTGTAGTTGAAGTGAACGTGACTCTGTTCACGTGACGTCAGGTTGAGGCGTCGTCGTGTTTCCTCTTCCATCAGTAAATCCATGACTCTGTAGAAGAAGAGATGTTGTACTGGTTTAAATCAGCTGAAGAGAACATCCTTTATCGTCCACACACACAAATGTGCCTCAAACTATTTGATTTGATTTGATTAAAGTATTTTCATAAATTTGTTTGATTTCATTGCTGCTCATTCAACAATAATGCGATGAAAGACTTGTTAACTTATTTTTTATATGAACAATGAACCTTTCTTTGTTTTCCTGAACAAAAGGAGGATAAATCAGCACAGAATGAAACAATCAGTGCGTCTGTAATAAAAAGTGCAAAACAATCTTAAAGTTGAGCTGGTGTTGAGTGAAACCAGTTGTTTTCTGTGACGTCGTCCTGAAGGAAACGGTTCATGTTGTGAATCTCCTTCAGGTTTTCTCATGAGGAGTGAACGTAAGGATTCTGTCACTGTTTTCATGAACCATGAAGCCATAAGATAAAACATCACAGATCAGGTCTGAAGTTTCTGCATCTCTGGCTCTTTCTGCAACATTAAAGAAAAGACAAAGATTAATACAAAGACTGATGTGGGATTAAACTCCATATTGTATCTCCAACCACAAACCATCTGAAAGTGAATCAGTTTGGACTCTGGTCTCTCCTCCTCCTCTTCCTCCTCCTCCTCCTCTTCCTCCTCCTCTTCCTCTTCCTCTTCCTCCTCCTCTTCCTCCTCCTCTCCTCTTCCTCCTCCTCCTCCTCTTCCTCCTCCTCCTCCTCTTCCTCCTCCTCCTCCTCTTCCTCCTCCTCTCCCCTTCCTCTTCCTCCTCCTCCTCCTCTTCCTCTCCTCTTCCTCTTCCTCCTCCTCTTCCTCTTCCTCTCCCTCTCCTCTTCCTCCTCCTCCTCCTCTTCCTCTTCCTCCTCCTCTCCTCTTCCTCTCTCCGTCTTTCCGTGTGTTTCTTATGTTGTAGTTCTTCTTCTCGGCCGCTCGGTGTCGCTGTTCGTCCACTAATCTCGGTGCGCGGTTCCGTGTTTCTCCTCCTTTCGGCTCCAGCGGCAGATTGTCCGGTTCAAAAGTGTATTTTCAGTGTTTGACATTGATTGAACCATTAACCCCGCGGTGTTAATGATTTTCTGCTTGTTTTTCGGCTTCGGTTTCAGCGGGATCTGCGTCTCCAACACGTTTCACCGCTTTGTGTTTCAATCCGAGGCTTTTTCATGTTTTCACCGCTGGAGATGTTTGTTCATTAGATTCAGAGAGAGTTTAGATATTTAAAACTCTGTTTCATCTCAGCAGACGTAAAACAACACAGGACACTGAATACAAACAAATACAGTGAAACAACAAAGTCATTATATAAAACCACTTATTTAAGAAAACATTAACTTCATGAATTTTTATTTATCTCTTCAAGAAAATTAATTAATTAATACACAGTAAAATCAGATTAAAATAAGCATTTATTCCATTATTTACAAGGTGTTGTATGATGCAAATATAAAATAAAAGGAAAAATATCAAGTTTCAAACAGCATTAAACGATATAAAACAAACTAAATCTACAAAAACAAGAAGGAAAACAAAGAAGTCAATCACACAACAATAAAACAATAAAAACTACACAATAAACACACGTATCAACACAAACCATAAGGAAAACAAGTTAAGACTCATTTCAGACATGAAGACAAAATAATGAACTGTTCAGTTATGATTTCAAATCTGAATTTGACTGAAAATAAATAAAAAGACACTTTTATAACGTTTAAAAAAGTTCAAACTGATGAAATAAATAAATGAAAACTGGAATAAGGAGAAAAAATTATTAAAACCAAAACGTGACAATATTCTGAATAAAATGTGAATGAAATCTGTTTGAAAACGGTTTAAAATAACATGATTATTATTCATGTTTAACGTGTGTCTGCGTCGTATCTTCATTCAACCAGAACCAGAACCAGAACCAGAACCAGTGAAACCAGTGAAACCAGTTTGACTCAGAACAAAACCACAGATTTACTGAAAACAACATATTTATTCAGTTAAAAATAATTCCGCGCATTTTATTTATTTTACAATGGACATTATTTCTATTCTTTTTTCGGAAAAATCACGTTTTATTAACGAGCGTCAGTGTTTTCATTTCTTCACAGATTTAATGGTTAAATGTTCGCTTCTAGGATCAAACTAAACTGAAATATTTCACGGTTTTGTGTTTTTATTTTTGTTTTTTTTCTGATATTTCTGGTCGTATTTTAACTTTTTTTTTTTGATAACCACGTGACCCTTTTGGTTTTTATTGTTGTGTATTTTTTAAAGCTCTTTTGTTGTTTTATTGTTTATTTACTTTATCTTTTAATGTGTTTACTGTTGTGAAGAACTTCGTGAACTTTATGAATTATCATAATAATACGAGGTTTTAACGTCACACATAAATAAAATGAGACACTTTAAACAAACATGACGTTATTAGATTAATGAATGATTGAATTCAAATACAACAAATAACATTAAAACACTGACGTGTTTCCTCTTTAATCATTTTTTCTCTAGTGTTTGATTCCATTTTAATCATCGATTACGTTTAAAAACTTCTTTACATCAAATCAGACCATGTCATTAAAAGTTTATTTTAATTTATTCTGTCGTTTTTTAAACAGATTTAAACGTCTTGTTTTGTCTTCTTGTTGTTTATTTTTTCGAAATCAGATAAAACTACACAGACTAAGATGCATCTGACACAAAAACGCAGAAATATCCATTTTGTTTGTGAGATAAATCATTAAATAGATGATTGTGTTGTTTGTGTTGGTGTAGTTCCTCCCGCGGCCTCTGGGTGTCGCCCTCAGGCTGATGATCCTCATTCATTTCATCTCAACTTATCATAAAATCATAAAACAGGTTGTTTACAAGTAGAAACGACTTTATGTTCAAACCTTCGGTCGATGAATCCGACACATTCACACATGAATCCGTTTATTCCTGTTTCATTCCTCCTTCACTCGTCCTTTTATTCCCGGTTCTCGTCGTTCTTCTCACAGGTCTGAAGAACCCTCAGGTTTATTTTGGGTTTTCCTCTTCCAGCCTGTTTCCCATGTCTTGAACTTCTCAGACCGTTAAAGCCACAGGTCAGAGGTCACGGGATGGAGCCTCAGAAGAACAGCAGGAATCAGGACGGAACACCACTAAATGCTCTAAGATCCTCCTGAGACCCTCATGAAATCCTCTGAAACACCAGCTGGAGCCTCTGTCAAAACCCCGTCAGAGGAACGAGAACGTCTTTTGTGAACTCTCCTAATAAAACCTTTTTGAGTTCTGTTAAATCCTCAAGGTCCCTCTACAAATCCACTGAAACACTCTAGAGCTACTGAACCCACTTTAAAAGCCACAGAACCACAGACCCCTCTGAAGTTCTCAGAACCTCCTCAGATCCATGTGGAACCCACTTTAGAAACATGAAATCCATGAATTCTGATTAGGAAACACAGAACCAAATCCATCGAAGCCTTTTAAGAACTCCTGAAAACCCCTTTAGGAACCACCAACTTCAGAAAACTGCCTTCAAACTCTTTTTGGATCTGACTTAAAAACACCTAGATCCACTAATGAATCTGGTCAGGGACCACAGAACCTTTTAAAGAAGCCACAAGGAACCTTTTGAGAGCTCTTGAACCCTCCTTTAAGACCCACAAGTCCCTTCATAACCCAAAGAAAACCGTTAAAACACCTTGAACCATTTATGAACCTGAGTAGGAAGCACAGAACCTACTAAGAAACCATAAGGGACTCCTAAGTTCTCCATTAACCTCTTAATAACCCAGTCAGTTCCCTCTGAAGCAAATGTAACGAGACCTAGAACCTTATTAGGAACTGGAGAATCTGTTTAAGAACCCAAGGAACCTCTTAAGAGCTGCTGAAATGCACTAAAACATAAATAAAACCAAGATGTTCCCCTAGAAACCCCACAACATCAACTAGAACCCATTACAAACCTTGAGAAAAAATCCCTGAAAAAATCCTGAGTGAAATCCCTTAGAAACCGTAGATCCCTAAAGAACCTTGACCTGGTAAAGGACCTGGATGAAGAGTCAAAGCCGCTTAAATCCCCTTTAATTAGAACTAATCGCTTAAGAACCCATCGACCCTCTGAGAAAACACTGAAACTTTCCATCTTAAAATAACCCGCAACCCCTTGTTAGGAACCACAGAACCGATTTAAGAAATGATAATGAATGTTTAATGAGCCAATTAACTCCCTCTGACATAATGTAACAAGACCTAGAACCCTAAAGAACCTGGTTAGAACTGTAGAACCTATTTAAGACCCCAAGGAACCCTTCAAGAGCTGTTGAAAGATGCTCAGAGGATAGACACAACCAAGAGGTTCCCCCAGAAACCCCATGACAACAACTAGAACCCATTAGAGAACTTGTGCAACCTCTTTAAGAACCCAAATGAACTCTCAAAGGTACTTAAACCCCCTTTAATCAGAACAAACCCCTTAATAACCCACAAACCCTCTGAGAAAGCATCCAAACTTTCGAAAGATCGTGGCAAAAGACCTAGATCCGACTCCTACAAACCCTAATGAACCTTGTTGGGACCACAGAACCCAGAAACCAAGGGCCCCTAAAGAACCCACATTGACTCTCAAAGCAACTTCAACCCTCTTTAGGTGAAGTAAGCCCCTTAATCACCCACAGACCCACTGGAAAAGCACCCAAACGTTCCGACTTAAACCTAGAACCCCTTAGAGCGTCAGGAACCACAGAACTGACTGAAGAAACAAAAAGGAACTTTTCAGAGCTCCATCAGCAACCTCTTAATGACCCAATAAACAAATGTAACAAGACCCCGAACCCCTAATGAACCTGGTTCTACAGACGCTAGAACCCGCCGTTGAAACCATCTAGTCCTGACGTTAAACCCCCTGAAGAACCCGCATTACATCGGTTCCTCTGCATCTCTTCTTCTTCTTCATGTCTAACTTTATTCATCTCTAACTTTGTCAAACTTTCTCCTTGACGTCGACCAAACACTCAGCTGCTGTTGTCGCTGTTTTCCTCCTGGATAAACATCTTTGTGTGTTTGTGATCAGAAAAACAGCAGATGGGCCGACAGTCGGACGTTAACGGTGAAAACCAGCGTCGTGTTTCACATCTGGACCCAACGTTTCAGGATCTAAACTCGTCTCTGATCAGTTTGATTAAACATCGCATCAGTTGACGATGAGTAAAAGATGAACCAACACAGATGTTTGAACCAAATCAATAGAAATAGTTGTAATCTTTGCCTCTAATGACACCTGAGATTTTAATTAGCATCACGTACTGGAGGTCAAAGGTCACCCCCACTCTTAAATTAAAAAAAATCCTCTTCCATTTTACCAAAACATGATCATATGATAAAAATAGATCAAATTTCCAGAGCGTTAATTACATTTGTATTATTTCCAATGAATTAATTTTACAGAACAACACGTTTATTGAGTCAAAAACATCTTTTTCACTTTACAGTGTGAGATAAAATGTTTAAATCTGTGAATAAACAGGAGTAAATGTGTGTTTGATGGACGTCTGGAGGATGAGATGTGTCATGTTTCCTTATGGATTTAATTAACAGCATTGGACACATTTAAAACACAAACAGCTGCTCAAAGTACCTTCACATGCACTTTCACAACTAACTTTTACCTTCAAAACTCACGTGTCTTTATTGAATCAAGTCAAATAGTTTCACTTTGGCTTTTGTTACAAAACAAACGAACCGTTCTTAGTGTTTTTGAAGTTTTCAGGTTGAAAGACACGTTTTTGGGGAAATTTAGATTTTTTTAGTTTTAAATTTGGAATAAAATGAACTAAATCTAAATCCATTTGACTGAAGTCATGTGAACATGTGAAGTTGGACTTTCACTGTTCTGTGTGTTTTGAAGTTTTCACATGATTAAAGGGACATTTCTTGTTTTTTTCTGAGGATATTAGCTTTTTTTGGTTTTAATTGGAGTTTGTGAACTGGACTCAGTCTGTTTCTTCCTCTTTTTGACTTGAAATCAGAACATGTGAACATATGACAGAATCCACACATGAACAGACTGTTTAAACTCACATGTATCCGGTAAAAGACGCTGTGGTTTGTTGCAGGTTTTTCAGATTCTGAGGCTGATGATGTGTTTCTTCGGATCAGCTCCTCCTCTTCCTCCGATGCTGCAGAATCACAGTCTGACACGAGCACACACACACACATGTAA
>JAPQRN010000016.1:18703183-18713521 GCA_037367275.1 Coranthus polyacanthus | reverse complement strand
ACAGAGACAATATAAGACTGGGAATTAAGGACACTAATTGTTCAACTTTTGAAGTTTCTGTCCTTTGCCTTTACACATGGTGATGCTGCTGCCGCTGCCGTCACGGCCAGAAACACAACTTTTCACAGTGATTTTAGAGGAAAACCTCCCGTCGAGTTCCGTGACACAAAAGCGTCTGATTGTCCAAAAATACATAAATAAATTTTTAACGAGTCTGAAAACCAGAGCTCGGACTCATGGAGTCTTTCAGAAGAATCAGAGTGAACTAAAAACACATCTGTGAATAAAACTGACCAAGATTCAACATGAAGAAGAAGAAGAAGAAGAAGCTGATTCAGGATCCAAAAAGTAAAAACGAACCCATCGTTAAATCATTAATACATACAAAACATTTTAAAAAGTATGAAAACCAGAGCTCAGATTCACGGAGTCTTTCAGAAGAATCAAAGTGAACTAAAAACATGTCTGTGACTAAAACAGAGAGTGAGACGTCACTGTCTTAGAACATCTGTGCGAAGGAAAAACTTAATAAAGCTGTTTCAGTTTCATTTGTTTGTGATGTTTTCCAGAAGTTAAAGACATGTTGTATCTTAGATCAACTCCTGAACATTTCATTCATTTATCATCAACAGTTCAAAAGTCATGACGTCTTCAACTCGACGTCTTTTTATGAAACACTCGTTTTTACAGTAAAATCAACGTCACGATCCATTTTCAAAGACCAACGACTGAAAACTAATGAAGATACAAGGCTGACATTTTATATGGAGTTTAATAGAACTAATGACATTATTTTATGAAAGTATGAAGTAAATCGGAGACGTTTTCTAAAATCTGGAGGTGAGGATTTATCCTCCTCTATTATGCGAGAGGCAAGAAAAACACACTGTTGACATTCTGACTAAAACAGCAGGTAAGAGGTCAAAGGTGAGTCTGTGTGAAGAGCTGCCGTCCTCATATCAATATGAAGATGAACTAAACACCTGTAAACTGAATTATTTGATGAAACACATCACTGCTTGTCAGCGTTAGACGCGATCGTTGGTGTTTTCTTTCTATGAGTCATTCTGAAAATCGGTAAAAATGTAGATGAAATGTTTAATTGTAAATGTGGGTCAAGAGGAGACGTCACATGGAGTTTTTGGGTCTTGAGCTGAAACAGTTGGAGAACCACTGATGTGATAAAGTTTCGATGATAACTTCACTCTAACGTCCTGTAGTCGGATGTAGCTGCTCGTCTGCTCTACAGAGTCAACCAGGTCCACGTTAGCTGCTGTACTCTGAGCTCCTATTGGCTGACGACAGCAAATAGTCATGGGCTGTAAAATACTCTGCTTTCACATGAGGAACAGAAGGAAACATGACATGTATGAGTTCATATCTGATCCAACGACAGGAGTCACAGGTTAGTTGTGTTTAAATACTGACAGAACAACCTTTACACAGAGAATGAATGAACGACACGGAAATACTAAATACTCACAAGTGAACATCAATAACATTCACAGCGGCAGCAAATTTGTGACAGTCGCGACACACGTGTAATTTACATTTTCTCTTTCATTTTCACTTTTCAAAATGCTTGAAATTCTCTTGACATTTTATGGAAACGCACCTGGTCTCTTCATCATGTTGTCGTTTTTCATGTAAAACTCGAGGTGTGTTTCCATTCTGCTGTTTTTATTCACATTTTCAATTTATGCAAGTAACGCAAAACCACAAGTAGAAACACTGAAAAGTCAGAAGAACCTTGAAATGATGCAAAAAAAAGGTTCTATGCTTGGAAAAGGCGGAAAAAAAGGGTAAATGCGAATAAGTTCAGTGGAAACAGATGTAGTGAATAATTGTGTGAATGATGAGGAAACTGTAACGTTCACTGAATTAATACATGAAACAGAAATAACACCACGTATGAAGAAACGCGTGGACTGTGGTTACGTCTGTTCCACATGATGTGATTGGTTGAGGAAAAATCAACCTCTCTCTGAAAAACTAAAGCATCATGTGATATTCATGTTGTGTGTGAACTCATGACATAAAGGTTTGTAAAGGCCTTCATTCTCATGAACTGAGGAGGATGAGGATGAGAACCGGAAAGAATCAGTTCCAGAGTCAAAGAAAAGAAGTGATAAAAATAGAGTCGACTCTAAAGTAACAGAATGAAGTTCGATGCTGAAACGTCAGCGTTTCTTCTCCACTGGTGACTTTGATTGTGAAGCTCATGAAGGTTTAAAGTTACTACGTCATGTTATTAAGTCGCTGCCGTTTGTTGATCCACGGTTCAGACTAAACGGTGACAGTTCTGACCTCGTTTGGACGATTCAAAACACATCTTTAGTGCAGCTATTATAGGTAAAACGGAGGTGATTAGTGGTTTTACTAAGGCTGCATCAACGCTCAGCGTCGCCCGAGACGTGAATCCAGAGTGAATCCAAACAACTCAGAGAACTTTGGCGACAGTGGATGGAGACAGACCTGAACCAGAACTGGCCCAGAGTTAACGAGTGTAGAGACCTGGATATGTGAGACTAGTCTAAACCACGTCCGGTTGTCAGGATGTGAACGTCTCTGGTGTCAAAGTCCTAGATGTTGTAAATCCATATTCTACCACGACGACCTCCTGAATATTGAGGAAAGATGAAATAATGTCTCAGAGTCTTTAAAACATCCACGTACAACATATGCAGACGTCGATATTAAACGTATCTGTGGTTTGTTCAATGGAAGCGTTTTCTTCTGGTGTTGAGTTGTTACTTCTTCACCTCATAATGACCAGGCTGTGACCTTTGACCTCTCGTATCCGTCTGCAGATGAGGTTCGGTGCTGGTTTTGTCGGATTCGTCTACAGATCCGGTTTGCTGCTTCCCACAGCGACTCACATACAGATGACTATTTTAACATGTGTCACAGTGAAAATTCATCTCTCCAAACTTCAGCTCCCGACCTCCGACCTCCGGATTCCCGCTCGTCCCCTGGAGCTTCACTTCCACTTTTTGACTCGTCTAAAAATACATTTCCATGGGTTGAGTGTGAGCGGCGTCCGCCTGCCTCCGTCACCTCGTCCCCGTTCTGTTTTCACTCTAAATGATGCTGTCAGTCCATGAACGACGCCTCTGTCTGAGACGCTGCCGCTCCATGAATCATGTGCAGCCTTGTGTCTGCTTTTTTTTTTACAGTTGTGTTGTTGTGTCTGCTGTTCGTGTTGTTTGTGTGGGCGGAGGTGTGAGTGGTTTTGTTTTTTTAGAGGTTACAAACTATTTCTCAATTTCCTGTTTGTTGTCGTTGGATGATGCACAGAAAAATGTACAACTGTCCTAATGGACGACGCTGTTCATTTCTGATGATCTTTTTAAAGACATGGAGTGAGATAATTCTGAGAGTGAGTTTACTTGATTTACTTTTCTGAATTTTTCCTTTTACTTCCTACATTTTAACACAAATACCTGAACTTTCTACTCCTTACGTTTTCAAATCAGGCTTTAATCTTAATAAATTTGAGGTGAATTCTACATTATTTTTATTCTTCACATTAAGACTTAGTCTGACTTAACCGAACATTTCCGACTCTAACATGTTTAAATGAACGTTTCCTGTTTGTGTCGTGGCCCCTCGGTGGGATTGGAACCGGTGACCTCTCCTCTGTCGCTGCCTTGCTCAGGCCACACAGCAGCTGCACAGTTAAAGCCTTTAAAGGATTAGTCTGCAGTATTTTTAAAGTGTTTCTATCAAAGCGTGTAATCCTCCACCACAGGCCTGCTGGGAGTCTGAAGGCCTCCGTCCTCCGCCGCCGTCGGGTCGCCTTTCTCTTCAAACGCCCGGGGGTTGCGACCTTTGACCTCTGCCGGGACGACCCCTTTGTCTGCGGCGTCCATCTCGTCTTTAAGCCGACTTATTCTCTGCCATGTTTCCTCTCATCTGACTCTGTTTCTCAAACTCTCCGGGTCCTTCTCTTTCAGCTTCAGTCCAGTTTAGCTTAATTAACACTCACTTAATCAGCTTTGAAGACCTGAACAGACTGGTTAAGTGGACCGCCGAGACCTGCGCTCGGCTGCTCCATGTCTAGAGGTGTTGAAACGTTTGGATTTTTATGCTCAATACGACCAAAAGTAGGAAATTGGAAAAAAGCCCATAATGTGATGGTTGGACAAGTGGTTGTAAATGAGATCTAAGGATTGATCTGGTTTCTGGTTGTTGCAGAAGTCTGTCTTCAGCAGAAGATGTGGATTTGCTGGACCAGATGACAAGACCTGGTTCCAGTCAGTGTCCAGTGTTGGGTTTGGAGTCTGCATCGTGTGATCAGAAGGTGGCGCTGTTACAGACATTCACTTCATATTTGCTCAGTTTCATCGACAGACCTGTTTCGTCTGAGGAGGTAAATTAGTCGAGTTCCATCCTCCTCTTCTCGTCTCACCTTCGCCTTCATCTTATCCATAAAACATACTTTTCTCTGTTTACGTGAATCCTTCAAAGCTGAATAAATCATTTTAAAAGGTCAAAGGGCTCCTGTCTTTTCTTCTCTTCTTCTGTTTCTGCCTCACTTTCTTTCTTTACTTAACTTTCATCCTTCTCTCCTTTCTTTATTCTTTGGTTTTTCCTGCCTTTTCTTTCTCTCCGTGACGTTTCTTTCCTTGTTCTCATTTGACGCGACAGGTAGAATCATCCTCTTCTTGTTGCTGCAGAGTGAAAGCATCACTTTTCTTTCTCACAGCTCCTCTTCTTCTTCCTGTTTCTGTTCCCACTTTCCTTCCTTCAGATTTCTCTCATTTGTCTCCTACTTTTACTTAACTTTCGTCCTTCTCTCCTTCCTTTAATCTGTGGTTTTTCCTACTTTTTCTTTCTCTCCTTGACTTTTCTTTCCCCCTCTGTTCATCTGATGCGATGGCAGGTAAATCCTCCTCCTCTTCCTCTCGTTCGCTGCAGGTTCTTCTCTCTCATCTTCTGCATAAAACACACTTTCTGCAGTTTCTCTGAATCCCCTGAAGCCGATTAAACCATAAAACTCAGTGAAACCGTGTCTTTTCCCGGCGGCGGTTCCTGTTCTCTCCTTCCTCCTGTTTCCCCTCGGAGGAGAACTCGACTCCTCGGCGGCTGTAATCACTTTACTACTGTTTTTGTTCGCGGTAAGTGGACTAAATATTTGGATGCTCATAAGCAAAGCAGAATAATTGAATGTGTGATTTGTGGCAGCTGGCTCCGAGTCTATGGGCTTGTCTCGGCATAATGAAAACAGCTAGCGAGCCGCTGTAAACAAAAGCAACTTGTTATGTTGCAAACCCCTCGCTGTGCGTTGCTGTGTGTGGGAAACAACTAATTTTCTTGATGGCGTACTGTAATCATGGCGAAGCTTTACCACGCGCTGTGCTGAGTACTGCACCGCTTATTAATCCAGAGAGAGAGTCCACTCCGTCAGAGCTACTATTAAAGCACGAGGAGACGCAGAACAATGAGCCCAAACTGAATTATTATAATTATCAGCCGAGTCCAGATCTGGATCGGGATCACGAAGTCGGACCGAGGATAGCGAACGACACCGACAATTACAATAAGAGAATTAATTACAGTCATGAGAAGAGCGAAGCAGGTGAAGGCGAACTCTCAACCACATGTGGAATGAAAGCCTGTTTACTCACCACAAACCTGGACAATGACGAGAAATATGACAAATACTGAACGAGACCCGGGGTCAAAGGTCAGACGTAGTAGAAACTATCAACACTTGAAAAAGTCAACGCTGTGAAACAACAAACTTTAGAAGATGTTTAGATATTTACATGTTTATCCACTGATTTAAATATAGTTGAAATGATGGAAAAAACTTGTTTTCTTTTACTTAAACTTCTTTTAAATGTGAACTTTTAACATTTTTACAATTTTTTACTCATAACTACTATGTTTAAACAGTTTCTGTTGTAATTCTTTTGTGTCTAGATGTTAAAATGATGCTTTAATGTTTTATCTCCTTTTTGTCTTTTAATAGTAAAGTATTTCAACGTTTTTATAGGTTCTGTGGTGCTTTGAATTTTCACATTTTATTTTCATTATTCAATTGACTTTTATAATACATTTTTATTGTTTCTTTTCGTCTTCAATTCCTTCTTAAATTTTTCGGTTTTAGTATTTTGTCAAAATAAAGTTTTTTTTCTTCTCATTCATTCATTTATTCCTTTGTTTTTTTAAAAGAAGTCGTCAGTTTTATTCATACATCATCATTTCTGTACAATCTGTACATTGTGACATTAATTATCATCTAATGTCTCGTCTTTAACTCAAATCGTCTTTGAACCGTTTGGTCCAAATAAAATGTAAATTCTGTTGCTAAAGGTTTAAACTCGTCTGTTGATTAAAGCCACGTCTAAACTCAGTCCAGTTCTGTTTTCACATATTCATAGTCTCTTTATGAAGCGTTTGTCGATGAATTCATGGCTGGTCTTTAGTCTTTGTCGACTGGTCCTTTAAAGTCTTCTTCTTCTTCTTTTATCTGTGTCTTTGTGTCTCTTCGTCTTCTTTTCGTCTCTTCATGAACAAAAGATCCTCACTTCATTATCCGAGACCATCACTCAGACTGAAGGAAGGGTCAGGAGTCAGGGTCGGGGGTCACAGGTCAAGAGGAAGTCCTTTTCTGCCGACCCAGAGCCACTTATCACTCTCATCTAATGGAGCAGCCATCTGTCAATCAGGAAGACGGGGGCGGGGCCTGCAGGTATCCGAGCCCTGCTTCTGTCCCCCGAGGGTCCGACTCACCTGAAATATGGACCAGGGGTCTGAGGAGGAGCGTGGGAGTGTTTAGGGTGTCCTCGGACCCCGACCCCAACGTGGACCGGGTTTCACTTCACTGTGTGTAGAACATGTGGGGTTGTTGTGTTTTTACCTACGGTCGTAATAAGATGACGTGAAAATATAGATTAGTATTGAAAAATGATAGAATATCAACAGACGTTTGACTGTAAGTGATGCCGAGATCTTTGACAAATATAGAAACGAGAACAACATGAAAAAACGACTTGTCAGATTTAAGACATTTTAATATTCAGACTATATTTATGTTTTTAAGAACCTGTGGAAACTCTTAAACATATTCATTTTAGAAAGGCATTTTAAAAATCCTATAAAATATAGCTTTACGTCAGTAAAATCAGAAATACTAGAGTACTACTGATACTACAAATACTCTGGTCCTGAATTCAAATATTACTACAGTACAAAGATTTTCAGCAAATGTAAAGTATGAAAAGTAAAAGTAAAGCCAGTCATGTGATTTTAGAATATTATTGTTTTTAATAACCAACGTGGTCAATGATGTGGAGTCAGTTTTAGTTCATTTCTTACTAGATTCATAATATAATACAATACAATATAATATAATATAATACTGCACCAAATCATTTATTATTTGTTCTTCTCTGTAAAAAGTAAATGTAAAATAAACAAGTGTAGTAAAAAAAATGTCTCTGAAATGTAATTGAGTAGAAATATAAACTGAAATAAAATGGAAATATGTTGTTAAGTGTAACTGTTTAAATGAGGCAGAGACAGCGAGGGTCGATAATGAGACAAAAGCAGTGAAATAGAAAAATAAAACATTATTTCTGATGTTTTCATAGTGATTTTGCTCTGAAGCTCACATTAACTCATCCTGTCAGAGTCGTGAAGTGAGAAGAGCTGCTTTCATGTGGCGCCATGCTCTGATTGGCTGGAGAAACTCCCTGCCCAAAGGTCGACGCCCCCTGGAAACGGCGACATGTAGGGGTTGAGTCGGTGGATCAAACGGTACCGGATGTGACCACTAGGTGTCTCACTTCCATTCATCAGACGCTCCTGAGTGGAACGTAAAGAGATGGACTGGACCGGTCGGACCAGACTGGACCAGACCGAACTGGACTAAACCGGACCGGACTGGACTAGACCTGGGTCAGATGTGGTGATTATTGTAAAGTCTATAAAGTATTTTAAGGAAAATGTGACACACTTTGCCTTTAAGTTGTGAACTGCACTAAATGTACTGAGTTACATTCACACAGCATTTTAATGTCTTATACTTGCGACCCAATAAAACAGGCTGCAGGACCCACTTTGGGTCTCGAGCCTCAGTTTGAGAGGCTGCCGTAAAGGTATGGTTAGGTTCACAGGTGATGATTAGTTTAAATGTCCCTCCGGGGCCTCCGTAGATCTATGTTCACAACAGACAACAGGTAAAACTAAAGTCAAAGTACAAATGATCGGTTTCATCTGATTCTCATGTGGACCAACAAACCTGAGCTGTGGCCCCGCCCCCTTACCAAAGCCTCCAATCAGCTGATCCAGAGTCAGTGTGGGAACGCTGAGCAGAGCATTCTGGGCCGTCTGTTGACGCTCCGTCACACGTTAAAAGCAGCGAGCCTTCAATTATCCTGAAACTCAATCTGCTGTCACCTGGTCTGATCCACTCGACACCAAACATTCCCACTGTGAGCAGGAGCTTCTGGGAGTCCCCGTGGACCACCACTCCTCCTGCTCCTCCTCCTCAAACTCAGATTCACAAACAGATGCAGGGTTTCTCTGTCTCTGGTTCATCAAAGCTTCCTTAAGACGCATCGTTACAGTAACAAGTCATTTTAATACGTGTAAACAGACGCGTCCACACAGTTTCCTCCAGTAGAAGTAAAAGTACAAATACTGACTCTTTACTGCAGTAAAAGTGACAAAGTCCAGTCTCTGAAACGTCCTCAAAGTCTAAAAGTCTAAAGTGTTTGAAGGACGTTTCTGTTGAACTGAAGCTCACGTCATATTAATATAATGTGAAGATATTAAACCATTGAACTGTTTCATCCATTTAAATCAGTCCTGATGTTGTGAAGACGCACAATGATACAAAATCACCTCAAATGTATTAAAACTAAAGCCTGTTTAGAAAATGTAAGAGCAGAAAGTACAGATATTTGTGTTAAAGTATAGGAAGTAAAAGGAAAATAAATACTGTAGTAAAATTGTTTAAATGTTAATAAATGACTGTAGATGTGTGTGTCGGAGCAGCTGGAGGTCTTTAATGAACCTGCTGGTCGGTCTGGGAGAAGCCTCTCTCGGTGGTTCTCAGAGATCCAGGTCCTGCAGGGATTAGAGGACCGGGGGCCGCTGCGGTAGCGTGGCCCAAAACCACAGCTCGTCCCTGGGGAGAGCGGTGAGACCGGAGACCTGGAGGAGCAGGTGGAGCGTGGGAAAAATGTAGGAAATGAGGCAGTGACTGAATAACTGCACTGACGTACGTGTTCCTGAGGTTTGAACCTCTGAGGTGTTTGACCCGGTCCACAAACCCTCGAAGACGTGAAGACACACGACGTGTCCAAAAGTATGAGGACGGACACGTCGGACATGTCTGACACCACGTCTGAAGGCTTCACGTTAGAACAGCTACGACGTCAGGGTTTCCATCAGGTTCTGGAGGACTTGGGGACTGTGGTCCAGGGGTCAGAGGTCAGAGGTCAAGTTCAATCCGGCAAACATTTTATGTTATTTGACAAAAACCTGTGCTTTAATTTCCACATAGTTTCAGACTATTAGAGCATTTTCCATCAGTCTGTGAAGACGTGCTCAGCCGGGGTTTGGGTTCTTTCACAAGAAAACTTTTTAAATAAAAGACTATAATTTCACATCATTTTAGACAGTTATGACCATAATTACCATATGTGTACAATAATTTGGAAAAACTAGGACAGATAATAAACAACAAAGCCTTAAAAACAGACCTTGTTTCTGGAGTTCACGGGGGTAAAGTCCAAATACTTCATTTAGTTTGTTGACACTGATTTTAAGTTCATTTGGTTTAGTTGATGTCAATGGTTTGGATTCTGCACCTGAGCTTCATAAATATATATAAACCCTGAAGGTTTGAATTAATGTTTGTCAGTTTCCAGGTTTTATGTTTATTCAAGTACATATTATACGTCTTGAAACATCGTTTCCATCTGTAGGTGTTTATGAGACCGTAATAAATATAGTTTGGTTAAAAACACTAACTTCATATTTTGTGCATATATTAATGCAGACGTGCTCTTTACACTAATATAACTGTTTTTATGTTGGACCTTGTCATACATGAGCAATATGCATTTGTGTGGAATGATTTACTTTTTTGTTAATGCCTCATGAATCAGAAAATTGTATTTGTTTTAGAAAAATCCAACACATGAAACAACATGAGAAATAAACACCAGAATGTTGAAGATGTCATGTGTTTCAATGACGAGACAAACCACGACGACACTGATCTGACAAAATGTTTTTCACAGTTTTCATCACGCAGTAGTTTGTCAGATGTTCAACTGTGGATCTTGTTTTCCAGAAGTTAAAGACATGTTGTATCTT
>JAPQRN010000016.1:18619700-18633529 GCA_037367275.1 Coranthus polyacanthus | reverse complement strand
ATGGTTCTGATGGGTCTCAGGGTTCTGAGGGTTCTGATGGATCTGAGGGTTCTGATGGGTTCTGAGGGTTCTGATGGGTCTGAGGGTTCTGATGGATCTGAGCGTTCTAATGGTTCTGATGGGTCTCAGGGTTCTGAGGGTTCTGATGGATCTGAGGGTTCTGATGGGTTCTGAGGGTTCTGATGGATCTCAGGGTTCTGATGGTTCTGATAGGTTTGAGGGTTCTGATGGATCTGAGGTATCTGAGGGTTCTGATGGATCTGATGGTTCTGAGGGTTCTGATTGGTTCGGATGGGTTCCGAGGGTTCTGATGGATCTGAGAGTTCTGATGGGTCTAAGGGTTCTGATGGATCTGAGGGTTCTAATGGTTCTGATGGTTCTGAGGGTTCGGATGGGTTCTGAGGGTTCTGATGGATCTGAGGGTCCTGAGGGTTCTGATGGTTCTGAGGGTTCTGATGGATCTGAGGGTCCTGAGGGTTCTGATGTTTGTGATGGGTTCGGATAGGTTCTGAGGGTTCTGATAGATCTGAGAGTTCTGATGGTTCTGATGGTTCTGAGGGTTCTGATGGTTCTGAGGGTTCTGAGGGTTCTGAGGGTTCTGATGATTCTGAGGGTTCTGATGGATCTGAGGGTCCTGAGGGTTCTGATGTTTGTGATGGGTTCGGATGGGTTCTGATAGATCTGAGAGTTCTGATGGTTCTGATGGTTCTGAGGGTTCTGAGGGTTCTGATGGTTCTGAGGGTTCTGGGTTCAGCTGTGACGTTCAGTCCTCACACAGTTGGAGACACTGCCTGTCTGTTGTTTATGACGCTGTCGTCTCAGTTTGTCTGATGTGACGGCGCCCTCCTCGGACCAACATTCAAACTGCACCTTCACACACGTCTGTTCACTACATCATGAACCGACCTCGACCACATCCACCTCAGAGAAATATTCACAGAACAAACCATCTGCAAACATCTGTTTCTTAAATATATACTACAAACAGAAATAATGTTATTGAATAGAATTGACTGATTTAATTACATTTATTAAATATTTAACAAAAAAATATTTGAATCTTTATTGATTTTATTATTGTTCATTTAAAAAAACTACTTTTTATTCATCAAAGTGTCATGTTTAGTTGTGTAATGAAGATATGATGTAAAAAATGTAATATTAGGTGGAAAATTCAAGTAAAATGAGTAAAATAAATACTTCTTATTTTCATATATCTCACTTCTCTGATGAAATGATTTAACATTTAATGGATAAATGATTTAAATATTTGATTCAAATATATAATCAATATATTGATTGTTTGTTAAAACATTATTTATTTAATGTGTGTAAACAGTGAACTGACTGATCAGCTGATCGGTCACATGATCAAACACAACCAAATCATTCAACATGTGCATTGATTCCCTCGATCTTCACACACTGGACTGACGTCACCGGCGTGGCTTCATGACGGCTCTGATGATGGTACAAAGAAGGAGAAGGTGGAGAAGGAGTCACTGGGTCAAACCCCTGAGGGACAGGACATCTGGAGACGGACCACCAGACCAGACCTGAGTCCATCCAGGAGGCTGAGACACTGGAGCAGCTCTCACCGGTCTGAACATGGACCTCATTCACTTCTTACCATGTCCACTGTAGAGAGAAACGGGAGTCTGGGTTCTAGATCATCCATCTTCTTAAAATGTTTGATCATCAGACACAAAATTGTGCAAAACTGGCCGATAATGTTGAACAATATAAATGAAAAGACGACTGCACCAGTAGATCTCAGATTTAAAGAAACCGACCTGGAGGGAACCAGCCCCCATCCCAGCATCACTGGAGACCTCAGCCCACTGACCGCTGGGACCCGTTGGACTGTCATGTAGATGTAGATGCACATCAGTGTGTGTCCAGGTCCACAACCAGAGATCCAGAGGTAACATATAAAGAGTCCAGACTCTATAAGTTTGGGAAAGGCAGCTTTAAAGAACTGGATGGACCACAAGGCGTCCACGCAGGACCAGCATCCTCGCTGTCCTGTGACCAGGATCTTCTCAGACGTCCTGATCCAGAGGAAGACGTTGCCTGAAACCCAGTGGATCCTGTTTTTAAATAAAACCCTATCATACGTTAAGCAGCTTGTCTTTGAACTACTGCACAAACACAGTCCGTGAACATTTACAGCCACAGTGACATTCCACTATTATTCTGAATTTGACAGGTTTTATAAAGCTTTGTGTGGATATTATTCTGTTTTTATGAGGACTCTTTGGACACGTGTACATTCAGAATATACGTCTCATTTTCTTGTTTTACTGCAGGTTGAGACGCTCGGCCTCTGTCGGATCTCTGGTGACGATGAAGAAACACCTACTGTTCAAATTATGACCGAGGATCAGGAGGTTTTTATGAATATGAACTAATATGGAAGAACCTTTTCCAGAGGCTGAATGTCTGAAACCAGTGGAAAACTATGAAAAACACTGTTTTCAATCAGAGTCTGCACAGCTGCATGTGAACAGGAATATTACAATATTCATTTTCATCGGTCATGGAAACACATTATTAGGAACATTGTCTTTTTTGTGGAATATTGTCCATGTAAATGTAGCCAGTGTCTCCAGTCAGATTCAAACACTGATGAAATACAACATAAACACAAACACAACCTCACGACGCTCGACTGTAGCGACCGACACAACCACGGTTTGCATTTGTTTCCCTCAGTCGACTGTTGAGGTTGTGTTTGTTACTTTTCCGCCGCTTCATTATTTTCTGTTCAGCGTGTCTGTGAACCTGAATTTCCAACCGTCTGTTTTCTTCTTGGTTTTCGAACCCTGAGGCGCAGACACTCGGTGCTGGTTGTGAGTCTGTCGGTGACAGTGTAACGCCGCTCCGCTCTTCGTGGTAGCTGTTTCCCCAGTGACTTTTATGTAAATATTGACGAGCGTCGACGCCTGCAGCCGAGCCGCGGAGCACGAGCTGTCAGCTTTCATGTTTCATTTCCTTTGACATACAGTATGTTGATGAAGAGAAGATGGAAGTGGCGCCGCAAAAGGTGACAAGTCTCCGAAGTGATTTTGTGTTGTGTTGAAAGCTGTCAGAAGACGACGAGCCTCTGTGCTTTGTTTAGTTTGTGATTTTTCTAAAGTTCATCTTCATTTCTGACAAACGTTCTGAGGTCATTAAACACCTCAGCGCAGCCGCAGGACTGAGGTTTATTATTAAAACACGACAAGGCTGCAGCTGCTACTTTAAGACATGAAGGTGTGTTTAAAACGTGTTTAAGACATGTTTAAGACATGTTTAAGACATGTTTAAGACATTATGGACACAGTTTATTTCAGTGTCTCAGATCACTGTGTGAAAAAGCATCTCTAGGATTTCTGCAGCCAGTGAGTAAACATAACCATGAACAGTTTATTAACGCTGCTGACGGCAGATATTAGTCATGTTTGTGTTTAGTTTATTTGTTTCACACATAAGGGTGTGATAGAAACCTGTAATAGTTTAAACAGTCCGACCTCAGCAGGAAAACGACAACACTGGTCCATTTTTGAAGGGGAATAAAAAGGAAATTCAATTGTCTGTTGGCTCCAAAAGTAAAAGGAGTGTTTGGTACATTATTTACACAATGGTCATAGTAATTATATAACCTCTCCTTTTGTATGAATAGGTTTAAATAGTACATTTAAATTAAAATAACCTTAACTAAACCTTAACTGTGTTGAGACCAAAGCAAAGTGAATGTTTCACACTGTGTGGTACAAACAAAGTCAACACAACGACGTGAAACAAAGACTCATCCTTGAATCCAACTTAATCCCAGAAGGTGTTCCTGAGGCATCACGTCCGTCAGACTGGACGCATGAGCTCACACTGATCTTCACCTTTAACCTTTGGACACCATAGTCTTTTCAGTTCATCCTTAAATCCAAGTGAACGTTTGTGTCACGTTTTTCATGTCAAACCATTCCTTCAGATATCACATTTTAAATGTAATGTTAACCGACCGAGAGGACGCTCCTGCTTCGACTTCAGTGAAAATCACTTCACACAGAATCAGAAACGGAGATCCAGGTTATTGATGCCACTGGTGACTTTCTCTCCATAGATTTTTGGAATGAATTTGGCTCTTTCTCCGCTTAGTTTCAACAACATAGGGATGGTCGTCATCACCTCGGCAGCTCCACTAGTCTAACATAACGGTAAATAAAACACAAGCTGAGAACCTGACTGTATGAGTGTATCACGTCTCAGCCAACGTCAATGAAGTTTACAACTTCTGTGATGCACAGACACCAAAAAAAGAGCAGAGGATGGACAAAAGGGAGGGAACACACAGGACAACCTGGTGAAAATCTGCATCTGTTAGCATTAGCTTTAGCTGCTGCAGCGTTAGCGTTGACGGACGAATATTCCTGTCGTCTGAAAATACACCAAAAACAAGTAAGACGAGTTGTCTTCTGTTGAGTCTGAATACGTCACGAGGAGGAGGATGAACCTCCTGTTTCAAACTCAGGGTAAAGGAAGTGTTTGGTTTGGTAACGTTTGTCTTAACTTTATTATTTTAGCCCCAACTGTGATCTTTTCCAAAACCGAACCAAGTTGTTTTTGTGTCTAATGTGGATGATGTGATGACGTTTCAGATATTTTGGATTTGTACTTGATTCAACTATTATTTTGAAACTATTTGTCAGATGTTTCTCTAGTTGTAGATGTTATTTTTAAAGTCGTGTTCCTCAGATGTTGCTTTGGTTGTAGAACATCTGTACAAAGTGCTAAGTGAAGTTAAAGCGTCACCTTTTGCAGCGTGGGTTTGGGGATGTAGCGACAGTCTCAGAGATGATTAAATAAAGACTGTTTGGTAATTTATTCCAAAGTGTTGATGTGAAACATATGTCGTGACAAAACTGCCGTTTCTCCTGAGGAGGCCTTTTGTTACCGACTCGTTAATGTACTTTTAAAAATAACAGGTGAGGATGGAGGTGCACGGAGAATGGAAACACCACCATTCAGACTCAACGAGAAGATAAAGAATAGAATAGAAAGAAAACACGTGAAGACACGACTTCTGAACAGAGTTAATAAATGGTTGTTTCCTTTCTCTGAATATTATTTACAACATTTAAATGTTGATTATTTAAAAGTAAGGCTTTAATTTGAAGTTTCTCTGAATGAATTAAAGTCAACAACAATGTGACGTTTCTTTAGTTTTAAACTGTATTAACTGCGTTTTCACTCACAGCTGTGGCTTCTTTTAGTTTTTTCTTTCATCACTTTTTTACTCAATTAGTTTATTTTTTTCCCCAAAAAAGAATCACATCTTTACACTTTCACATATTCACATATGCGCAAAAAACATTCATAGAAAAAAGTATCATTTAATTGTAATCTTAACATTATCGTCATTTAAACCAGTTTCTTTCATTTTTTCAGTTGTTTGTTTCCTCATTTACTGTGAAAATAATCAGTATAACTTCACCTTATTGTTATTTAAACCATGTATTTTCACTTCCTGCTGTGTCCTCTTTCAGTTTTCATCACTATTTCCTCATTTACTCTGAAAATAATCAGTGTAATCTTAAAAAAAAGCTCTAATATCAGAGCTGTAAATTTAATAAACAGTGTAAACATGTCAATATTAACACAACAGAGCAGCTTCCTGCTGTCAGAGCAGCAGCGTCTCAACCTTCAGGCTTTCAAACGTGTAAAACGTGCTCGTCCTTTATGATTCATATAGGTTTTCCTGTGCAGACGTAAATCCTGCTGCGTCTGCTGAACGCTGCGATCCGTCCTGCTGGGAATCATTTATCAATTTACAAACACTGATCCATATTCAGAAACATTAAATCACAAAGCCAGAGGCTCCACACGGTCGCAGATATTACACTTGTGTGGTAATAATAAGATTAAATCAAACACAAAGTACAGCTTTTACTCAATGTTTGGTTCGACGTGAAGAATTATTATTATTATTATCATCAATATTATTTTGTTTATGATGAAAATGTACCGTTTTCAGCCAATAGTGAAGAGTAAACAGTAAACAGGCTGTAATCAGTCTCTTGTGAATGTTAAAGTGATTGTGTTGTGCTTAAGAAACAGACCTCCCACTGGAAACAAGCACTACTCGCTTACAATCAAAACATTTCACAAACATGATTTATGCATTTGTTGGAGTGACTGTGTGTGTTTGTTGGTTTGTTTGTTGTGTTCACCCAAACCCTGCAGTCGTGTAATTCAATCAAACGCCCCCTCGTCGTCTCAAGACGTGGACTTGTTCCTGTACTTCAGCACAGTTTACACGTACCTGTACTTTACTGGAGTTTGTGTTTTTCTGATGATTTTACTGAGTTTTAGTTTGAAGAAAGTGCATTGATACCGTCACACAGATTCACTGTAAACTGCAAACAAGTAAAGCCTCATTTTGAGTAAAACTTTATATCCCCCCGAAATGGACAGAACAGACAACGAAACACAATGTGAAACACCTCATAAAAGCCATGTTCTATATGAAGGGATCCACAAACATCCGGTTTGTTTTCATTTTTGAGACACGATGTCGTCTCTTTTTCTTCTTCTGTTATTGTCTTTGTATCTGTTTTTAATACTTTTATTGTTTTCATTGTCTTTTACAGTTTGTTTTCATTTATTTACTGCTGTTGTTATTTTGTTCTTTGTATCATTTCTCTTCTTGTTTCAGCTTTTTCTTCATTTTTATCCTAAGCTTTGTCTTGTGCCTAATGGTGGCGCTGTTGTGCTTGTGTTAATGGATTATCTCTGAGCTTCCTGTTTTCATTTTGTCAAACCACATTCCAAGAAGTGCTATATAAATAAAAATGATTATTATTCCATTACTGTGGTTTGGGAGGTACTCTGGTTCACTACCGCCCCCTGCTGTTGAGAAAATTACAATTACCTCCTTTAAGCTGCACATGGCTGCAGTAGATACACATTTATTTCACCACCAGTGTAAATACTCCAGGTGTGTTCAGGCTGATCACACCTCACACAGGTGTACAGTGGGCGGAGCTTCACTGGTATTACATCACCAAACTGTGTGAACCAATAGGATCAATGAAGAAACAGTCCTGAATCTAATGAGAAATAAATAAACTCACCTGTGTGACTGAAGCGCAGGTGAGTTTAACTGTGTGACTTTAGCTCCTCCTAGTGGTGGAACCTGAAACACACTGACTGCACTGCACAGCGTCTCTGCAACACGACAGGACTTGAATATTTAATTCTACAAATACCGTCATGTTTCAACACCACCTCTGCTTTCAATGTATGGATATAAAAAAATAAACAATGATCTTCTTGACTCTTGTTTTTCTTCCCGTTTCATAAAAACACTTTTCACTTCTCCACCTGTCATCATGTTTTCAAAATAATCCATCACTACTTTTATTTCACACAACAGTGAACGAGGAAGGTGGAGGAAGGTTACGGCGAGGTGGAGCGACATCCCATGATGCCGAGCAGCGTGAAGAGACAGTGGTGTGAATGAAAGAAAAAAAGAAAAGAAAAAAGACTTTCATTTACGGCTTCTCCATGTTGCATCTGCCTCGTTTACATGTGTGTTTCATGTCAGAGTGTGTGTTTGTGTTTGCTTGTTTACTCCCCTCTGCTCCTGCACAAACACACACACTGATCGTGACACTGTGTACATATATTATTGCATGTTTGCATGTGATTCTGCATGTTTTCTTGCTTGCCAGCGTGTGCGTGTTTGCTCGTTGTTTACCCACCTTTGAGCCCACGGTGGCCATGTTGTTTTCATGTGTGTGTGAGTGAGTGAGATGCATGAGTCCACGGCTCAACAGACACAATAATAGAGCCCACTGGGACACGAGCAAGTCTACAGTTGCTAGCTGTAAATTGACCTGCAGAGTGTGTTTGTGTGTGTCTGTGGGAGTGGGGGTGGGGGTGTCCACAGAGAGCCATAATAACTGTTATCTCTCCCACAGGCCCTTATCATTTCACACACATTTTTATTCAGAGTAACACAGCAGCCTCAATAATTAGAGATCCTTCAGCTTCTCCAGGTCAGACGCAAAGTCATAGATGCAGACAGACTGAAAATACTATCGACTCAAGACATTCAAACTGCACGGAGGATTATTAGGCTAATGTACATGTTTTATTATCGTGTTCAGACCAAAAACAACGCAAATATTTCATGTGGTGTAATACAAAGCCATTGCAAATGTGCACCAGCAGGGCTCATCAGTAAGACTTGTCCAATAGCCTGGAAATCTAGAAACAGTCTCCAAGAAGACCTTGTTTCATCTGGAGCTAATGATGTAAATACCGTAGTGTAGACTAAATAAAAGATGGATGGACCCTCTGATGTCAACCATAGGTTTTCTGAAGAGCAGTTCTGAAGTTCGGTTGTGGAGGTTCTGATCGTCTCCATTTTGGTTCTGGTTCTACTCCCAGCTAATGGACTAAAGAGGTGGAGTGTGAGTCAGGCTTAGGCGACTGAATGAAACCTGTTACTGAAACATGCTAAACTACGATGTGTTTGATGACAGTAACGTCAAAGTCTGCATTGTCTTCGCTTTTCAGCTTCGAAGGTTGACGCCTGGTTGAGAGTTTACCATAAACTGTACATAACGATGGCAACGTCTCCATCTCCCCCTGGTGGCAGGCTGCAGTATAGCTCATAAACCCACCCTCTACATGTCATTCAATGACACTCCAGCCAAAGGAAACGCTCAATATCCCAATTAGCTACAGCATTGCTGCAGCTATTCTTTCATAAGTGTCTTATGGTTGTAAAATATGAATACTGTCCTTACAAAGTGAATTTTTGTGTTTTTGTTTCAACAAGCTGACACAGGGAATGAAACTGAATTTCAAACAATAAATGACTTCGAAAGATTTTGTATTTTATTCTCCCACTCAATTAATGATATTAATTTGCTGCGTGCACAGTGAAGACATGTATGTATCTAGTAGCTGTTGATAAGCTGCTGTTGATGAGCTTGGTTGGTGATGCTTGTGTAGTTTATTTATGAATCACCTGAATGTGTGTTGAGAGCAGCTTCTTCTAGGCTGTTGATACGTATTTTCTCTATTGTTTCAGTTAAACATGTATTTTCCTTCTGGGTCAGTTCATAAAAAATGATTTTTTTTTCAACACACCAAGTCCCGTTTCAAAAACGTATAAAAAGGTGAAAAAAAGTACAGCATCAAAAATAGCTTATTTCTCATTTTAATTCTCCACACAGAGAGGCCCCAGTGTTGGATACGAACCCAGGACCTCCTTGCTGTGTTTAACACTTCTCTTCACTAATTTTTATCTTTTTAAACACATTTTTATATACATAAAATCTACCATGGAAGGCTGTTTATCAATACTATTTGCTGTCTTATATTGTTGTCGCATTAATGTAACTTCCTTTATGGAGTACGTTAACCTGGGTTCCACTCGTCTTGTTTTCATTTGTTTCTGTGTCGGACAAGTTGACATAAATGCTAGCTGCTGCTTCAGTAGTTCTGTCCTTCAAAATATGGCATCATGGTTGGAGATTATGCAGCTTGTTCATTCAATCAAATATATTCATTATCATACTCATGTTTTCTCTTTTCATTGCACTGTGAATTTCTGCATTGGTTTGGGAGGAATTGAATTGGTGGCAGCTTAGTTTAGACTTCTCTCCAGCTCTGATTGGGTATTTCAGCACGGCGACAGCTGCTGATTGGTTAGAAACAAAGTTGAAATATTTCAAACCAGAGTTATATTATCCAGCAGAAAATTACATTCCTGTGTATTACGTTTGTTAAAATTATAAATAAAAAGAACTGAATAAAGATATGGATTAAACATTTCTGGAAGTAGTGAAACCTTATGAAAAAAGATTACCATGATTTTTCACTCCGTCTTTATAAATGCTGTGTTTTCTGATTAAACCACACTGTCTTACCTTACAGAAGGTCATGAATCGGTGTTGAACAGAGTGTGTTAATTGTGCTGGCTGTGTTGGGTCCACGTCTGCAGGTTGTTGGTTAATTGGTGCTGGAGGCTCAGCTCGTTAACTCGGCTCTCATCTGCCTCCAAACAGCTAAGCACCAATTACTTCTGTGAGCTCGCTCTCCTTATTTGTGCGTCTCACACTTTGTCTGTTTTTTCTAATTTAAATGTATTGACATGACTGTAATTATGCACTGTAGAGCCAAAGCAGGTAAGGCAATGTTTTAAAAAAATGTGTCTATCCTCAGGCGCCACAAGGGATTTTGGGCCCCGTAAGATATGGCATTGAACCCCTCCATCACAGACCCTGAAAATATAACACTGAACAGACACGATGCTACATTCTGCATACTGTCAAATTCATTATTTGATGTAAAACTGAAACTCATTCTCACTCTATGGTCAGGGCATCACGTTTCAATGCATAGGGTAGTCGGAAGGACGGCTAGACAATGCCATGGTAACGGCTTGGTTTAGACATAGAAACAACTTGGTTAGCATTGAGTAAAAGGGTCAGGGGAATGGCTGAAATACCAAAGACAAAGAGAGAAAATACAAAAATAATACCTAGGCTAATTCTGGGGCATCGCTGTTCAGTCTGATTTCCAAGAGGTGTTATCAACAGGCACAGACCAAAATGCCTCTTGATTGGGCAGACCTACAACCAATCACAACAGAGACATGTGGGACACTGAGCCAGCTGGTAAATTAAACTCACCAAATCCTGCCAAAAACAGCCTGTTACAGAGGATCATGTTGTGGTCATAGGTTCCTACACAGACAAAAACTCGCTTGACTTGACAAATCTCAGCCTGTCATTGTATTGAAGCACGTCTGAGCAGGACCAGACTGATGGCAGATACATCTGGTTCCCAGGCTAATCCTGAATGTTGCTATTGTATATTTCTCAAACTACAGACACAGAATGGATATTGAAAACTGCTAACATTAGCTAACATTAGCTTGTCAAATGATACGACAGGAGAGGTTTCAATTAATTCTGGATTTCCTGCCTGTCTTGTTGTCTTTTCACCTGATCGTGTCCTTGTGACACACTTTTGTGCTGGATGTAACGTACACTTCTCACAATTTGCAAAGCAGCATCCAAAATTTTCTGGATGAAAATTGATGCCATATATGTCATTTTTTGGTTTTGGTGTGTATTTTGGTGTGTATTGGTATGAAATTATTACAAATTTGATATTTATAGCCAAAGCACACTTATCATGCAACTCTGGATAAAATGACCTTGCTCCTTAGCAAATTGTGAGAAGTGTATGAGCATTAGACAGAAATGTGTTTCAGTTAGCATACTGTATTTACAAATTTGTTGATTAAAGTTTACTTTTGTTAAATAAATGTATTTCATTTGGTGAAGGCCAGAACAATGTGGGGGCTCATCCGGGATACTGAGGTTAATTAAGGAAGGTACATTTCAACACATGCAACATCATATCATTTAAATTTATGTAGAGGGTACAATAACCTTTTAAACAGGATCTCCTCACCATGTGGCCTCATTACGAATGAACAGAGCCAGGTCACAACATTTCTACATGTGTTGTATGTCTATGTTTAAGTGTTTTACTTGCTGTGTCCTTTAGTTTTTAGTGCCGGCAGTGTCTAAACATAAACACAAAAAATGTTATATGAACCTAATTTCTGACAGACACGGTTCAAGAACCCCATGATTGGTTAAACACTGTGTTGTAAATATACACATACAGTACAAAGACAAATTCATATGAAAGTAATTCCCAGTGTATAATAAATAAACCTTAATTTTCAATGTTATGAAGTTTGAAAATACCATAAAATGTTTGAATAAAAATGTACATTTGGTACAAAAGTAACCACAACTAATAAACAACTGTCTATTTTTAAGGATATGTATACATATATATATATATATATATATATATGTATATTTGTTGTTTTTCTGCTTTTATGTTGATAGTTAAAGTGGAGAGAGACAGGATGACATGCTCGCTTCCCTTTTGATTGACATCTAAACAACCAATGACTCTTTAGTTGCCATGACGACGCTCTCTTCCTCTCTCACCCTTTTCCTCCTCCCATTTTAAAACTCCTCTTTCTTTTGATTGACGTCTAAAAAGCCAATTGCCAGCCCCCTCCTCTCCCTCACATTTAACATGTTGTGTTATTGTTTTTTAAGATCGCTGCTGTGCTCCTGAACGCATCATCACACCCACTCAGGAAATCTGCAGCGCTGTTGTTTACTGACAGAGATCAGAGTGGGTGTTTTGAACGTCGCTCTGCTTCTGATCAGGGGTTTTTGTTCATCAACCAATTACGACTCAGGTGTCACACCTGCCAGCCAATCAGAAACCTCAGATCCAAAACGCTGCACAATCACATGAACAGAGACACATTTCTGATTTAAAAATATCTACATTCGGGGTAAAGTTAAGCATTTCTCGGTTTTCTTCTAAAAACTATTGTCTTGTGTCGCTGAACTGGACTTTGAGAAACAGCTCATTACTTTCTGTGTCTGAAAGAACTCTGATTGGCTGCTGTCATTTCCTCATTCATGCAGATGACGTCACACAAGTTTAGAAGATTGAGCTCACATTCGTTTTGCAGCCTTTCATACCAACCTAACTACCAACTTTAGCTTATGTTCTGATTCCTTTGCACGTTCACATATTTCACATTATCACAGTGCATTTTCTTTAACAGTGTGACGTGTGCATTCAGTCAGATGTCAGGTTGTCAGAACAGTTCTCTGCATTGTTAAAACTTTCACCGAACAATGTGTGAATGTGTGCTGAATAATCGCATGCCATGATGTGCAGAGCAGTACTGACAGATGTATAAGTAGTCCACATATATCTGCCTATATATTTTTTTAACTCCATTTAATTTACATGCCGGCTGAGCCTTTTAATGGCCCGTTGCCATGGTGAATCACTGTCTCTTAGCTCCATTGATAATGTTGATAATAATGTTTTTTTCATTCTGCAGACACAGACCTCGTCTACACTGATAACTTTGTGTTCATCGTCCACACTCCTCTGCTGTTGTAACCTCCCGATAATGGAGACTTTTGCAAATGCAGCCGACCCTGTTTTAGTTTAGCGATCACAGACTGGAAGATGGACGACGGAAGGACAAGTGAAGCCAAAATACCATCCTTGCCAATCACGCAGCAAATACAGCAGCAATCGTTGCTAAACTTGCTTGGGTTTGTCCGTCCACTCGACAACGCAGCCTCGGAGATGCATTAAAAAAACATTTGACCTGAACTGCAAACATCCGATACACTGCAATACAATGTGACGTCAGAGATTCCACAATATGGTGTAATGTGGTACGAGACGGTTCTCTACGGTACACTAAGATACAGAATAATGAAACAGCAAATGATGATGAAATGAGATTTTATTTAAAGACGTCCATCTTGTCCTTTCTTGTCCTTTCTTTCACTTCCTCGTCTGTGTATTAAATTCAAAAGTCTCCGTCCATGTTTGTGTTTTTCCTCTCACCGTTTGTTAAGATGCATCATCCTGCCTGTGTTTGTCTCTTATCATTCTGCTGTTGAGAGACTGTGTGGGCAGATTACAGCCTTTTCAATGAAAACCTGCTCTCAATAGGAAGGTACAGCTGTGACAGTGTGTGTTGTTGAGTGTTTGCACGTGTGTGTGTGTGTATGTGTGTGTATGTGTGTATGTGTATGTGTGTGTGTGCATGTGTGCGTGTGTGTGTGTGTGTGTGTACGTGTGTGTGTGTGCGTGTGTGTGTACGTGTGTGTGTGTGTGTATGTGTGTGTGTGTGTGTACGTGTGTGTGTGCGTGTGTGTGTGTGTACGTGTGTGTACGTGTGTGTGTGTGTGTGTGTG
>JAPQRN010000016.1:18605302-18617033 GCA_037367275.1 Coranthus polyacanthus | reverse complement strand
TGTGTGTGTGTGTGTGTGTGTGTGTGTGTGTGTGTGTGTGTGTGTGTGTGTGTGTGTGTGTGTGTACGTGTGTGTGTTTGCGTGTGTGTGTGTGTGTGTGTGTACGTGTGTGTGTACGTGTGTGTGTTTGCGTGTGTGTACGTGTGTGTGTGTGTACGTGTGTGTGTACGTGTGTGTGGAGGCCCATTAGTGAGCTTTTGATTGACAGAGTCGAGGACGTTGCGTTCTGCAGCTCGCCTTCATTAGCACAGGTGTTAGAGTATATATGAGTAACTGTCCGTATTTCAAAAACAGTCTTTCAGCATCAAAAACCTACAGCTCCCATGAGGCTTTGTAACATCATACACCCGGTAACTTTTTTCAACCTTCTTCAGAATTTCAGACTGAGCTGATGCGTCACCATCCAGATAGAAACTAGCAATAAAACTTTATTTCCAGCTTGCACTTCAAATGTCAAATCTATGCTGTTCTCATGACAACATCCAGTTTTTTTCCTCACATTTTTGGCTTTGGTGCAGAACGTACAGCTCTGGAAAAATCTCCACTTTAGTTTTCCTCTGAAAACACATTAGAAATCGTGAGTTTCTGTGTAGATCTCATGTCCCTCAAATCACCACAATGAAATGGTTTTGTATAAATATCAAGTGTGTGGAATGTGGACTGTGTTTATACCATTAAAATATTAAAAAATGAGTTAAATCTGTCATTATGTCTGATCAGTCATCTGATAAGTCAGGTGATTTATGAAAATCTTCTAGTGTGCACCGGGCATTAGGTCATGTTTCAAAGCTGCATTTCTTACTTGGCTAATTTACTAAAAACCTCTTTAGCGTTTCACCTGATGGGGGGGACTGAGGTTGCAGTCGGATGGAGGAGAAACGTGACATCTTGCGTTTCTTATTGATAACAAAGTGAGCCTTCAAACCCCCGTCATCCCAGGAGGAACCTGCGGTGACATTAGTTGTCACAGGTAGCGAGAAGGTCCTGGTGGAGTATAAATGTTCTCCCTGTGTCACAGTCCAAAGACATGCACCTTAACAGGTTAACTGGTCAATTGAAATTGGTTGGACTTGGTCATTTTAATACCGCGACACACTTCTATCCGACAATATTTTACAAAGACAAAGAAATAGACAAACAACCCTATTCCACAACGATAGTAGATGGATCCAGACTTGAACTCTTTGACTAAATACTGACTTTAGATACTACAATACCCATGAGCCTCAGCTGCTGTGAGCTGTTGACTAGAACCCTCAAACTGTTTCTACAAAGTGTAATGTGTAGCTTCAGAAAACACACAAAACTAGGGAGCGTGAAGCTCAGTTTTTGGGTATTTGTTGCTGAAAAGTCAACATGTCGATATATTGGTCGATATACTGTATTGTCGATATTGGTTAAATGTGTTTTTTTAAAGCGTAAGATGAGTGGGAAACTAAAACCGACTTTAAATCATCACGTTTAGGTTCAACTGATTAAAACAAACAGCAACGAGCAACGATGAAGTTTATATTAATGTTAATTTTAGTGACATCGAGGAGTCGCAGAAAGAAAACTCCACCGGATTTGGAAACCGTTTGCAGACTTCTGACACCACACATGCACACAGACTGACTCGGTGTAATTGTTTTCTTCACCGTGGTGTGTTTTTGGTGTGTGTTTCCAGCTGCCCTGTGAGAGGAGGTGTTCGCAGCAGCTCCCGGCGGACTCCACACATACAGCTACTGAAGCCTTGTTAGAGTTTATAATGAGCCATAAAAGAGCTCAGCTGTATCTAACATGCATGTGAATATCACCTGTCCACACACACACACAACACACCACTTTCCCACAGGAACAAATAAAGCCATATTGTCCCCGGTCTGATTGCCGTGATAATTAATGTAGCATACGACCAGAAAAACACAGCGAGACCAATTATACCAGAGAGAGAGAAAAAGATGGAGAGGATGAAACAGAGGGAGGATCCACACAAATATAAAGACAAAAAATAAAGATACACAGAACCAGAAGAACAGATACATGTCACTATTTCTAGAAGATTTTAACTAACAGAAATGCTTTTCTAAATCAGTCATATATTCTCTTTTTGGACAAATGTTTACCCTAAAAATAATATTTACCTTCAAGGTGCTTTTTAAACTGTTCAAAACAACAGATAAAACACTTGTCTCTTCAGGCATGATTTTGGGTTAATTCACGTCACGACATGATCAAAATAGTAAAATACAGTTTGGATAGGGTCAAGAAAGGTCATGATTAGGGTCAAATAAGATGTCCGTCGTCATGGTTACAGCAACAAACAGGTAATGAGTTACAGCGTTAACTCTGGGTTTGAAAAGGGAGACAAACAGCGTCTCCTGTGTTAAAGCGTTAAAGGTATTGTCGTTTTGTGTTTCAGTGAGTTGTTCGTTCATATAGTTACTGCACTTATACATAAATACAGATTTCTGGATAGATTATAAAGTAACATAATCTCCCTTTTGTGTCCGTCTTCGTCTTTTACACCATTTTCCTCCTTTATGTTATTTACATCTTGTTGCGTCTTATTTCGTTTTCGTCTTGTTACGTTTGTCGTGTGTGATATTCACCTTGGTGTTGTGAAGACGTGCAATGATGCAAAATAAAGAATAATGGATATTTCACCACAAATATGTTCAAACTAAAGGCTGTTTTGAAAATGTAAGGAGTAGAAAGTACAGATATTTGTGTTAAATTACAGGAAGTAAACGGACAAAGTAAAGAATAATATAACATACTCTTGCTGATAAGTTTTATGTTTGATTTTTTTCCTAAATAAAAGAATAAAAAGAAGCAGGCCAGAGGACCGTATCCATGTGTAATATATTGATTATTTCTTCAAGTCTCATTAAAAGCAGCAGATACATGAGGTAAAATGTGGTTCAGTCCAGGTTCTTGTTCCTCTGAGACTGTAGGAGTGACGTCCAGGTGTAATTAAAAGCAGCAGAGCCACTTCCACCTCGCAGCCTGGAAACATGTGGCAACTTGTTAATTTCCCTCCTCCTCCTCCTCCTCCTTCATCACCGTGTCCCTGTGGAGAGGAGACAGATGGGCTGGGAGTCACCTGAAGGCAGCAGCAGCAGGAGGAGAACACACTTTATTAACATCAAGTTACTTTCATTTGGTGTTTCTTTTAATATATCTGAATAATCCGGACACCAGTCGACATGTACCACACATATGAATATCTAACTCTGTTGTAATGAACATTTAACATTAAATATAAACTGTCAGAAGAGATAATGAACATTTATCTGGATAGAAACTCTATAAACTTATAAGATGATGCAAATCAGGGAAGAAACATTTTAATTCCTGACGTGGTACAATTCGATTCTGTGCAGTTCAGTGATATTCAATAGTTCATAATGTATTTACAAATTAAGTTTCCATTACAAATGAAAACAGACCAGTTCTAAGGGTTACGTTGAAATAGAAAGAAATCCTTGGGAGTATTTGGAGTATTTGAAGAAGAAGACACTAATGATGCAAAGTAAAGTACAACCACTGACTGGAATCAACACACGTTTTCAGGACTCCCCACATCGTCCCACAGTTGGACTTTTCTCCAGTCGTCTCTTTTTTTATTCAGTCACAGAAGTTGAATCCTTGAGCTCCAGGTGAAAACAAACAGAGACAATAATCCCGATGTCGAGGGGATGTCGGGACAGTCGACAGGTTGTCGTGGCAAACTTCACGGACAGGAGCTAAAACCTTCTGCTTGTTCCATCACAGTGTGTTCCATTATCTTTACATTAGGTTGGTTGATGACGATCTCCGTGCTGCTCAAAGTTAGAGATACTGTATTTTGTTGCTGATGTTCAAACATTTTCAAGTCGCTTCCACTTGACGTGAATTCATTTGTCTTTGCAATGACTTCACATGCAATCACGCTGCACAAGAAATTCACTGTGCGTTTGATCTGAGCACAGTAATGTTCTCACCGGCTTTTAAAATATATAAAACACACAAAGACTGTACAAGATAAAGTCAAACTCAACAGTAAAAAACTCGATTGCAATAAAAGTAGAATAAAACAAGAAGCAGTAACTTGACAACGTGACCGGTCCGTCTTTGTTCAAGATTTAGTTTAAAGTGAATCCAGTCAGGATCCAGTTTGAGTCTGAAGGTAAATAATAATAATACACTTCATAGCACCTTTCATACATAAAATGTAGCTCAAAGTCATAAAATATAAAAACTATAATACTAGTAATAAAAGCAAGAAAAGGAGGAACCAAACACATAAAATACAATAGAGCAAGTCATAAAAACAAGTGGGTCTTCAGATAAAAGCATAGAAATTAAGAATCAAAATAAAAGCACTCGTGAAGAAAGAACACATTTAATTAAAAACAAGGTCATGAAAACAGGGTTTCTTCAAAATGTCTCCTGGAGCCTTTCGTCTAATCTGTGGTGGGAGTTTGTTCCAAACCTTTGATGCAGAAAAACAGAAGCTCCACCAAACTCTGAAGATGGTCCGTCATCCAGGTCCTGGTATGTTTAGGTAACTCCAACCAGTCCACACGCCTTCGCACAAGCACCTGGACTAGATCTGAACTTTGTGACACTGCTTCCTACCGATGTGTAAAAATGAAGCCAAAATCCAGCCGTTACGGGAGCTGCCATGCTGCTTATGTAACACATTCTGAAGCCTTCATTGGTCATTACAGCTGTCAATCAACTGGTTCAATATCACTGAATAAAAACGACGACTTGACCACGAATCAGTCTGATGAAATCTGGATGAAAAGACAGAAATCAAGGGAACATGTATTGGATGCGTTCTCTAGGATAACACGGAGGGGCAGGGTTAATGAACTATACCACACCCAGCCACCAGGGGGAGAGCAAGATGTTCTGGCTGCACTTGTGGAGAGTCCATCTTTATATACAGTATGTAACATTTCACCAGGTGAGTTCAGGTCCTGTCCTGTAGTTCGTCATCTTCTAAAATCAAAATGTTTTTCAAACTTTAGATTTAATGGTTCACTGTCGGACATATTTTTAACTGAGGCCGTTGACATTACCCTGACAGGAGATGCTGTGCAGAACCAGGTCATGGACTGGATCATGGCACATTCAGATCGATCCATCAGCCTCTGTATCAGTGTAGTTGCATCTGCCTCCATAACATATTTGTTGTAAATGAGTTGTGTATAAATGGGATTTCTAGGAGACCTGGTTTCTGTGAGTCCTCTGAAGTATATTCAGGGCTTTCTTCTGCAAAGACAAATTAGTCCTAAACTTCTAAACTCCTAAAAAAATTGAAGCCCAAACAGTTAAAAGGTGCATCAGTGCACTTCATTTCCCTCTGACCCATTATTAGTCATGAATAAGGAAATGTTATACAATAACATCTTTAGTGTTTTATTTTTACAATATGTGAAAACTTCTATTAAAGTCTTCATTATCCACCTCGTTCATGTGTGTTTTCCAGAGGTTAAATACATTTAACTGAGGTTATTAACAAGCGTAGAATTCACATCAGCAGATAAATATTGGTATCAATCACACATGCATTGATTTAAAGCTTTATGTCTAAAAGACACGTCTGTTTTTTACCCGAACAAGACCTGTGACAGTTTCATTTGAGCAAAATATAAAAGTAAGACATGAAATAATTACCTAATGGTATTTTTACTCCGGTTTCTGTGGAAACGAGAAAATCAATTCCAGTCTTATCAGCATTAAAATGACATTTTCCTGCAAACACTGATGAAGACTTTAAAATGGGAATAATTGTGTTTAACATGACACGTTCACAGTTTGGGTTAAATGCATATTAATCTCTGTAATAGCAGAATTATAACTCATCTAATAATTTTTTCATGGTATTTTTGGTATATTTGCAGTGTTTTTCAGTGCATTTGCAGTGTTTTATAACAAAAGAACCATATATTTTACTCAAGAGGTGGTGGTGACCAAAGCAGAGCTAAAAGGGGGTGGTAAACTCTACGTACAACCATCAGATGGGATGTATTCTCCACATGAACTTTGTACAGTGATAACAGTGTTTTCACACAAACAATGAGAAACATCAGTGAGGTTTTAACGTTCATTTGCAGATGTGCGTCAGTGTGTTTGTTTGCATTGACAGGGGTGTGTGTCTGAGCTCTGCTTGTTGGTAGTTTCTTGTGTTTAACTTTACATTTATTTACATGGAGGTTGTCATAATTCCAGCCTTACATATACAGTATGTGTGGGTGTGTTCACTCAGCTATAAACCATTGTGAAAACTATCTGACCTCTCATCCTCTCTGCATTGTCAACAGGATGATGTGCACATACTTCAGCTGTTGCCGTGACAACAGCACCACATGTACATGTGCTGAAGGTTGATTTGTGTTTAACCATGTGTTATTTTAGTTTTTTATGCTTGAGTGTTTTTAAAAATCACCTGAAAACTATAACACGAACAACATGATGCAGTACCACTAACAGCCACTAGGGTGTCACGTCTCATGGTGTGTTCAACAGAGTTTGTGTTGTGTATTTTGTTCAACACTACACAGTTTCTACAGTATATTATTTAAGTGTATTTGTAGTGTTTTACAGTGATTTATAATATATTTATGGTGTTTTACACTGTTTTTATCATTTTTTAATGAAGTTTACAATTTTACAAAGTCAGTAAGCTTGTGTTTAGCATTAGCTCACCCATGACCCCTTGCAGATGGCTCTGACCCCTCCCACTCTCTCAACTCCGCCCTTTTTGTCCAAATATGGTCACTTCTGGTCCCAAAGAGCCAACATTGCGAAATGCAAACACGTGGCTTAAAAACTCCAGTCCAAAAACCAATGGGAGACGTCACAGTAGCTCCTTCTAAAACACACAACAAAAACATGGATGTATCATTAGAACTGGATTCCTGACCCAAAATGGCAGCCGCTCTTGAATGAAAGCTCCTCAAAAGGTTTCGTGTTTGTCTGTGTTACTTCCATGTTACGCGGCCCATTGTACATGCAGACTAAGACTTCTGTCCACGTGGACTAGTGTTTCACCCACTGCCTCCACCCACTTGTAATGTTTTACAGTGTATTTTGTGTGTTTTGTAGTAGATTTACCTTGTTTTACAGTGTGTTTTACTGTGTGTTTTACTGTGTGAGTTGAGTTGTTGAATCTCTCCATGTGTCAGTAGTTATTATAAATACACTGACATGTTGGCTGGTTAATTAAGGTGTATAATTCTTGTTGTTCAGTGCCGTCACATAAAGAGAGATGATAATAGACTGTGTGTGTGTGTGTGTGTGTGTGTGTGTGTGCTGGGTAATAATTGGATGAAGGTTGGTGCTGTGTAATAATTGGACGTCTGAACTACAAACACAGTGACAGCAGCAGCAGCCTGCAGGCTTCGTTCTGTTTGTTGTAAACGTAAAGGGAACAAACAGCGGCGATGTTTACTCCGACTGACTGTAAACACACCACAAACACAACACGCACGAAAAAATAAACCCAGAGACGGGGAACACAACACACTAAACAAACCACAGACACTACAAACACAACACCACTAAAAAAAAGAAGAATTGCTCATATAATCCAGAGTCAATGCTTCACATATTGTCATTTAAAATCATTTTCTTACTGCATGTTAACTATTCATATATGTGTATGTGCCAAATAAAAACTTAACATTTTATTTAATTGCAAAAAAAACATACATAAACATTTAAATTTGCACTATGTTAACAGTTATATATGTAAATCTATTGCAAAAAATGCTTAAAATAACTCTAATGCGTAAAAACATACAACTGTAACATTTTTCACTTGTGTTTATAAACAAACTGTTCAACTCCGCCTTCTCTCATCTCAACCAATGAGGCAGAGACAGAGGTGGTCAAGCGAGCAATAGACTGAATGGGAGAGCGAGCAGCGATGGTGAGAAAAAAGACATGAAATAGAAGAATTATCTCAGATTGTTTCACACCGGTTATGTTCTAAAACACACTTAAAATAACATTAAAATGCATAAAAACACAGATGCACATTTAAATTTGTTGTTTGCAGATACACACTGTTATGTGAATCTACTGGATAAATAACAATGAGATGCATAAAACCATAAACATATACATTTAAATTTACCTCAATGTAAACGATCATATAAGTGAATGCACTGCAAAAATACACCGTAACGCTTACATGCATGAGATCAGACATGTTTACACTGCAATGTGAATTTACAGCAAAAACACTTAAAATGTACACGTTTAAATGTGTACTTTTAAAAATATTTCCATGGACATTCTGTAGAAACACTTAAAATGCGTAAATATATACATACACATTTAAATTTGCACTGATGATTGATATCTGAATCTACATCAAACACATTTAAACACTTGTATAAAAAACATTAACACACATTCAGATCTGCAATGTAACTGTTTATATATGTGAATTTCATGCAGAAATACACCTAAAATAACACTGAAATACAAATGCATACGTCACAAATAAACAATGTTACTAATTTCTATGTTAAACGTTCTTTTTTGTTACGGATATTATCACTAATTAAGTATAAAATGTTGATTTTAAATGTAGATATGTAAATGAAGTAAATAGTGTATTTTCTGTTTAAACAGATTTAATGCATGTTTTTAAGCAGGTCCTAAATAAACTAGGATTATTTTTAGTAGTGTTGTCTAAATATAATACAATACATTCACAAATAATGATGTAGCCAAGAATCATTTGTCATTATTTAAAGTTAAATATATTTGCAGATTTATATTTGTAGATAAATCACTATGTTGCTTTTATATTAAAAATGATCAGTGATTATCAGTGTGGAAATAGATCAAGTAATATGTTTGAACTGTGCTTTAAATAATGTACCGAACATATTTGGAGATTTAAAACGACAGCTTTCATTTCTCTCCATAATTCATCCATATTATGTGTTTTATTCTGCAGGTTTTTATCAAAGCTGCTCCTTGTGTTCATTCACTGTTCTCTGCTGCCATCTACAGGCGGCGACTGCTACTGCACCTTCACACCGTGGTCACATACATGACCCTGTGTGTTTGTAACACTTCAACACATGGAGGAGAGTAAATGTGGCAGCGTCGAAAGGAAAGGCAAGTTTATTTATATATATAGTGCATTTCATACAAAAAGGTAATTCAGTGTGTTTTACACAAACAAAGAACATCCAGAGGATAGTAAAAAATGTCAAATAAAATGGAGAAGTATTAAAAATATAATGAAATGAAAGAACAAAGTCAAAGAATGGAAGAATTATTAATAAAGTGCAGTGTAATAAGAACAGGATGCAAGTTTTAAATCTCAAATCAGATCAAAAACAGAAGCAACGCACTGATCATTAAAGCTGAAAACATGGTCGTACATCATGCACATTTCATGTTAATTACAGGTGGTTTGTCCTTTAAGACAGACTTCCTGTTGCCAGTAGGTGGCGCTGTGACTTAAATATTGTTGTGCTATGTCTTCAGAACTGGACTCTTATCAAACATTGTGAAGTGAGCTGAGTTATAACAGTTCACGTGTTTATGGCAAATTATTGAAATTCATGCTGCTGCCACGGCAACGACATCATACAACAAGCTATTCTTATAATAACAGTTAATCGCAAAGGACTTGAGATGACACTGAGCCAATCTGAAGTCGCTGGGGTTAAACCAAATTAAATCAGAGTGAGTTAAAGTACAAACGCTGGAAATCGCAGCAATAATTCAACATGTTGGGGGCTTCATAGGGGGCGCTATGGAGCACACTCCTTCAGACGTGTGCCTTAGGTTTCAGGAGTTTTACGACATTCCTAAACCCCCCGTGAACAGCTTCGCGCTTCACGCCGAGTAATGTGTCGCCATGGCAACAGCGTTTGATGAAAAACCCAAAAGCTTCACTCTTAGACCTCATCATGGACTTTCAACTGTGCTGATGAGGTTTCAGGTGGATCTAGTGAAGCTACAAGGATTAGTGAGTAACTGTACAAAGCCTATAACTTCCTGTTGCCAGTAGGTGGCACTGTGGGTTAGATTAAATATTGTATTGTCTGGCATCTTGGGCTCAATGGACTTTCTTGCAGATCTAGATGTGATACTGAAATTCATGCTTGTAGGAGGAAGTCTTTAGGGGGCGCTAGCAAGATATTTTTACAATTTAATGTACGAAACCTGTGAATTTTGTCGTGTTTCGTCTCGTTACGTCTGCTATATTGTCTCCGTCTTGTTACGTTTATTATTTTCATGTGTGTCATGTAGAAAGTGGAGATATTTAATTCAAATGTATGGAGTGAAAGGAAAAAGCTGTCAGAAAAATAAACACTCAAGAGCAGATACATGAAACCTCCCAGTACAGACATGAAGTATTTGTACTTCGTCGTCTGATCCCATGTGGCATCGCTGCCTCTGTCTGTCTCTTAAATCCTTCTTTAATCGTTGTAAATACAGACGTCCATGTTCTGTAGCTACATACATGGCTTGTTTAAGTTCAAATACAGGTTCATGATATAAAGTTGTTTTTGACTCATCTCCTTGAAGGTTTAATTAAGCCTCGGCCTCTGTGTTAATATTCTGTACTGTCGCTAACACATTGTACGTGTAATAAAACATTATCGTCTGAATCCCGTGGGTCTGCGTAGACGTCAAAGCATCGAGTGTCATGGAGTCTCTGGAGCTTCTGCATCTGGTTTGCACGTTTACGCTGAAGTTTGACTGCATTAGCGAAGCCGTCAGCCTTCATCACGCGTATTAAGAGAAGAGAAACATGTATCTGAATCTCCAGAGACATAGTTTTATGCAAACTAATCTGTTTAGAATTTTTACAGTGTTTCAAAAATACCCAGACATGCTTCCTTTAACGCCTGTGTTGCGTGTTTTCCAGCTGTCACTAAGCGTGTCGTCCATATGATTATGTGCCTCGTTGTGTGAGGCTAAAGGTGTCGTGTCGGTGGGAATTGAACCGTCGACTGTCAGAGGGGCCAGAGGGCGAATTCCACTATCATTTATAAAAGAATAAGAACTTTGTGTGCGTTTGTTCTGCAGCTCTGATTAAAGGTGTCGTCAACGTGTCAAACCTATGATTATATCTGCTGTCAGTGTGTGTCTGTGTGAGTGTGAACCTGCTCTGTAATGTGACTAATATATTGTGCATCACAGTGCAGTGAAGCTTGACGACATTAATAATAGCTTCATCAACCTGCAGAGAAATTAGCTTCCTCGGTGTCAAAGGCAGCTTCATGTGGAAAACACGTATGTCCACCTGGAATTAATGACACGGAAACACGGGAAACTTTAAGAACATGTTTGCAACACACGGCGTTGTGGGATCGTATTTAAAGACGTATCGCTGGTTGTGTGGAGTTTGACCTGTCAGTCAGTGAAGGTGGAGCATTTCAGATGATTTATAATAATTTATTCAACTGAACTCTTTGCATGGATGTTAAATAAAGTGTGTTTACATGAAGCAAAGCATTTGAATGCAACTGTACTGACATGAACAAAGTGTTTCCACCTGCTGTGAAGAGACTCATGGAGGAGAAGCTGGTTCTTTGGAGCCTTTCGACCATGGAGGCCTTGATGAGTGTCTCTGGATCCGTACCTTCCTGATGTGTGGATCTGGATCCGTACTTTCCTGATGTGTGGATCTGGATCCGTACTTTCCTGATGTGTGGATCTGGATCCGTACGTTCCTGATGTGTGACTCTAGATCCGTACTTTCCTGATGTGTGGATCT
>JAPQRN010000016.1:18559954-18571232 GCA_037367275.1 Coranthus polyacanthus | reverse complement strand
TTTCTTTCGTTTTTCTTTCTTTCTTTCTTTCTTTCTTTCTTTCTTTCTTTCTTTCTTTCTTTCGTTTTTCTTTCTTTATATGTTGTGAGTTTCTGTTGGAAAATACTGAGTTTAGTAACTAATATTATGACTTTTTCTGAAAACACTGAGACTTTCTTCTAGAAAAGTCCTAAAACGTGGCCACAATACGAATCATTGTCAAAACGAGTATTAATGTCAAACAGTAGAGGGCAGTAATACTCCAGCGTAGCGTCTCGTGCACCGAATTAAACAGAAGAAGAACCAACGAGAACCGGAAGTAGTTGTTAAATGAATCTCACTTGACGCTAAAACTTCTCTAAACAGTAAAAAATGAACAAACTGGATAAAACTCAGGAGTTTGACTCTTATGAGATCGAGGAGCCGAGTGATGAGGAGAGAGCTGCCAGCAGGTAGGACGTTTATAAACGTGTTTCAACGCTTTAAAATCTAAAAGAGTGAGGCTAACGCGCGGTTAGCTGCCTGATGTTAACGTGTAAACAAACCGACACAAGCGGATCTTTTTGTCCGTTTTATTCAGATAATGGTTGTTTTGGTAGGTTCTTCTTCAATTCGCCAACGTTGTTTGGATAAAATTAAACCGCTACCTTTAAATTGTGTAGCTTTTTAGCAACACAAAGGCTAACACATGGCTAAGTAGCTGAATGCTAACATGTAAACAAACTGGAACAAGTTAGAGCCGTTCATCAGTTAAAGGTTTAATATCTGATTGTAAATAACGTGTCTTTGGACTCAACAAAGTGAGGCTGTCGTGTTTTATTTAAACAAAACCACTGGTCAAAACGTTTCTTCATATTAAAAAACTTCCAAAATGCAGTTGAGGGCATCCTTCGTTACCATAACATGAATATATGTATTTCAACATGTGCACAAGTTAAGGTAGTCCATATGTATTTTCTCTAAATCTCACGTTATTTGGTGAAATGATGAGACTTTTTACTCTAACTACAGTGTGTGCCAGTTGTGTATATATATGTATATCCCTGTATATGTCATAGTTGTTATCCTGTACAGTAACACATAACCCTGTCAGAAAAAGGTCAGGTTTATTCTCCAGTTGTGCATGATTTGTGATAAGTGCAGAACAGTGAATATGCTGGATTTCTAAGCAGACCTTGACTTCAGTGACGTGTAATGTAAGAGTTTAACTTGAGCTGAACTGAGTAAACTGACCTCAGTGTCACATTGTTGAAAAGCTGCCTCTGTAACTGTGTTTCAGTTCAGAAGATGAGCTGGATGTGCTGCTGAACGGGACTCCGGAGCAGAAGAAGAAGCTGATTAGAGAGTATCTGACGGGGGAGAGTGAGTCATCGAGCGGAGATGAGTTTGAGAAGGAGATGGAGGCAGAGCTCAGCTCCACCATCAGGACCATGGAGGGAACCTGGGGACCCACAGCAGCAGGTAACTCTCACCGAATCCACTGTGGACGTCCCACTGGAGTCTGTGTTCAGGTCCAGTTAGTTCTGTCTGTGTAATCCACAAAATGCCAAAAGTGAGTGATATCATAATTTCCCATTTTTCATTCCCATCAGCAACTTAAAATCTAAAGACGTTTCTTCAGGTGTTATTTAAGACAAAGGACTGCGTAAATCCTCATCTTTGTGTGGCATTTTTTCTGGAAAAATAAGTGAATGAACCAAGCTCAAGTTTCCTTTTTTCTGCTAAATAATGGATTAATCATTGAAACTCACTAAAGAACTGATCATGATAGTTCTGTGGCTTTTAGTCCAGTGTAAATGTGAATTAATCCATGTTGTGTTTTTAATTGTCATCCAGCAGAAACATCAGGAGGAGGAGGAGGAGGATCCGCTCTTCCAAATGCTCGGATGTACGATAAAGTTTACTTTGACTCCGACTCAGAGGAGGAGGACACAGCGAGTGAGTTCATAACATGATCATTTTACTGCTGTCGAGTTCTGATAAACATGAGTGAAGCAGCCAAAAACCCTGAGGTTGAAGAAGTAATCAGTGATATTTAGGCTTTTATTCCATTTAGTTCCCATTCAAGGCTATTTACTTCTGAAGTTTAACATTTCTAAAATGAAATGTCGGACATGTTTTTAAGGAGGTGCAGACACTCTGTCTCCATCTTTTGTGTGATATTTAACCCCGTGTTCTCGTCTGCAGGCAGCTCCACCGGACGGAGGCGGAGACAGAGAATCATCCCGACCAACGACGAGCTGCTGTACGACCCCGACGAGGACGACAGAGACCAGGCCTGGGTCGACGCCAGGAGGAGACGGTGAGAGGAACCGTGTGACTGTGCTTTTGTTTACTCTGAATGAGCTGAGTGTGACGCAGCGTCTCGTGTCTATGTTCAGGTACAACAGCAGAAGACGATCTGCGGCTTCGTTTCGGTCTCAGCCTCAGGGTTTACCCAGCAGCGACGCCGTCCTCAACTGTCCCGCCTGCATGACCACGCTGTGTCTGGACTGTCAGAGGTCAGACTCCAACAAAACATCACGAACCTGACAAAACCATAGGGATGTGTTGGTTATGACAGGATATTTAACAATTGACTGGATTATGAAGTTAATGTTACTTTTATAAAACTGCCTTTACTTCAGTCTGTTTTAAATGAGCTTTAGGTAAAAGTATTGATGACACTAAGATTAAACAGCAGCTAATTCATTTGTTCAAGCTTTATTTAAATTCAGATTATATTGAGGAAAAGGCCTCATTTATATAATAAAATATAAATGAGAAACAACAAGAAACATGATGATAAAAGCAGTAACTAAGTAATTCAGAAAAATCAAACATAAAAACAAACTGAATGAAGAAAAATAAGAGCTTGGATAAAATAATGGTGATTAAAACCAATAGAAGATCAAATAACCTTCAAGAATATTTAAAGTTCATACCTCAACAGCTCATGTAATGCTCATATAATGTAAGTTAAACCCAGTTTTCTTGTCTTGTTTCCTGTCAGACATGAGAAGTACCGGACCCAGTACCGAGCCATGTTTGTGATGAACTGTACAGTGAAGAGAGACGAGGTGTTAAGATATAAAAACCAACAGGAGAGGAATCAGAGGAGGAGGAGGAAGAGGAGGAGGGGACAGACGGACGAGCAGACGGACCAGACTCCAGACCCAACTCCGGAGGGGATGGACTCTGACGAGGTCTACCATCCGGTTCAGTGCACCGAGTGCTCCACGGAGGTCGCCGTGTTCGATAAAGACGAGGTTTATCATTTCTTCAACATCCTGGCCAGTCACTGCTGAGGCCGAACGGGACGGTTTATCGGCTCAACGTGGGGCCGAACACGGGGTCGACGAGGCGGGTAAAGACGTCTGCAGACTCCACGCTTTGACTCCTGGTTCATGGACCTTTGTCGTATTTTAACACCCAGTTCATCTTCATTTTAAAGGCAGCGGAAACCAACTTATAAACACAAACAGCACTGACTTCACCTTTATTTTTTTTAAGTCGCTGTGACTGTACTGAACAGAATCGTTTCACCTTCCTGATCAGGAAAAAGGAGATGAACATCAGAGTCACTGTTAAAGCATCTGTCTGGTGGTTTTCCAGACCTGCCGTTTTAATTGGGTTAATTGTCAGTAAAAGTGAATATTCTGAAATGAACATATTTTGCGTTTGGTGAATAAATCTTGGCAGGTTTTCTGCTCCACTGGAAGGTTAATGTTTTTACCAAAATAGTCCTGGAATAAAAGCTCTGCTGAGTCTGAACTGTGTTTTTGTGTCATTTACAGACGTTCTGCTGCTGTTCATAAGACAGACACACAGAGGCGTGATGCGTTCAGGTGCACCTTGTTTACCTGTTCATGGTCATATTATAAGGCCTGTAATGCTATGAAAAAGCAGATGTTTGTCATCTTTAAAACGTGGGTTCAGTGTATGATCAGATTTTCAAAAGAAAAGCATCAGATTCACATATTTCTGATGCGTTTTTAAAAACCTGTTTTCTTCTGTTTCCCAGTTTGACTTTGATGAGGTTCAGTGATTGTGTTTTAATGGTTTTCAGACAGAGTTTCTCTACAGCTCAGACAGAATGAGGTCAATCATGTCACACATACAGATACGTCTGGACCGAGGACTTGTTTTCAAGCTTTTCATTTACAGTGTTTCCGTCGGTCCCTGTTCTTCAGAACTCCATCAGATGTGTGTACGGCCCGTTGGTGTCCATCTTCAGGACTTGTCTGTTTCCGTACGTCCCGTGTTTCACCGTCACGTCCGAGGCGACGGCCGCCACTTCCTTCTCGCACAGAGAGATGAAGGCGCCGTAGAGCCGGAGTCCGTCCTCTTTGCCGATGTTGCTGTGGTACTGCATGGCCCGGCCTTTGGCCTTCCCGCCCAGCGTGGCCTGGGGGACGATGAGCAGGCTGCCCGGGAGCTCCAACACCGACACCATCTTCCCCGAGGAGGACTCGCACAGCCGGAGGTTCAGCAGCGTGGACACTGAAGGACAGAGACACGGGAGGTGGAGGTTTTAGAGACACGTCTAAAGTCGAGTCATTGAAACGAGCTGAGACTCCGAGGCGCTTCAAACTGACCCATCTTTGACAGGATGTCGTCTGTGGCTCCTTTGAAGAAACAAATGTAGATCACCATCCCTCTGTCGATCTGAGAGCAGAAAAACACAGCTCAGGAAGAAAAGCAACAGTCTCTGCATCAAAGGGGACATATTTACCCACTGTTAACATGTCTCAGAATGTGGATACCACGTCTGTAACCTGTGGTTTTCAGTCCTGATTCAAACTATTCCAGTGTCTGTCGCTTTAAATGCAAATGAGCTGCTGCTGACCACGCCTCCTTCCTGTCAGTGCCATGGATACCATCATAGGTAGGTCTGGTCGATCTGGAGTAAAATCAAGCTCCAGAATCCAAATCACAGTTTTCTTTCTTCTTATAAAATGTAGTCGAGTTACAAATCTGTGTGTGATGCAAACTCTGCATCATTTTGCTCCATATTATTCAATCTTTGTTCAATGTGTAGATGAAGTAAACACTAGTCCACATGTTCCTAACTGTACATCCATCTGTGACGTTTCATTCATTCATAGACTGAGTTTTACAATGAATCTAAATGTTTTTACATCTAACTCACGGTCCAGAAGTCGGACCAGGACAGGACTGGATTCTAACAAACGGAAAACTGAAAAATCCTAAAAACATTCAAGTCAACACTGTATAGTGTAATGTTCCAGGTCTTTTCTGATTCACAAGGGAAATATTGCTGATTTAATAACTATTTTGTTCATTTTGTGTTTATCTGACTTTGACCATATTAAATGAAAACCATCACCCTGTGGTCCAGTCCTCACCTGGACGTACTGAGCCTCTGAGTCCTCCTCGGCTGGTTTCACCTGGAGTCTGGCCTGAAGACACTGCTGCAGGACCGTCCGAGCCACCGGAGCGCCGTCCTTCTCCGTCATCCTGCACCACAAACCCGGACAACGTCTACACGTTCACAACGAAGAACCGACGCACGAACGACCGGTGATCAGAGGCGTCGAATGGACGGAACCCAGAAGAAAACTCACGCAAACACACTTCCGTGTTACGTCAAGTTCAATCTGCCTCAAAGTGCTCGAGGCTGCGCTTGGTTTTCGCAGCAATTGTGTGCATTTATTTAGTTAATCAACTGATATTAAAGAGAAATAATAAAACTTCAATACAAACGCGACCATTTTAACATAGGTATAAAATAAGAAATATGTGTTGGGTAATTTATAAACTTAAAAGATTTAACAATAATATTAACATTTAGTAGTTTTAATAGCAATATATTTCGATCCTTCCGGTCCTTAGAGACAATTGTCTGAAAAAAGAATGCATCTATAAATAAACTAAAAAAAAACTATTAAAATGAAAACAAAAATTACTTTTAGCGCAAAACTTTAACTTCGCGGCTGAACACACGTTAGTTAGTTTCAGTTTTTCGGTTAATGCATAAATGACAGGACTATCAAATAAAAATAAGATAAATAATAAATAATATAGAAAATTTAAGGAGGAAAAAAACACGTCTCAGGAATGCACGCATGCGCACTTAGCGCAGCCCTGACGCGCACTATGCTAACGAGCGGAGCTAAACATGGCGCAGTTCACTTACAGCAGGTTGTCTCATTTACTGAGAATGTCAGTAAATAAAGCCTCACTTTTACGAACAGGGGTGGAATTAAAAGACGGACCTGCGTGCTGTGTGCAGTCCGTGCGCCGCCAGGTGAGGTTAATACTGGAACTGTGTCTAAAAGTTTTCAACGCTAGCTTTAGCGCCGCTAGCTAACAGATTAGCGTCAGTCAGAACCGGAAGTTCGAGATCAAAATAAAAGAGACGACAGTTAAAACATTCAAGTGATATTTGTTTTCATAGGGTTTAGTGTATTATTTTTTTACTTAAATATACGATTCATTATTTATCAATATTCGTGTATTTGTGTGTTTCAGGTCGTCAGCTTTTGGAGTAAATATACAGTATTATTTTTGCCAGGGTTGTGTTTTTTATTTTAATCTCCATAAACTGTGAATCGTTTTATGTATTAATATTCTCTACAGTTCAGTTATTCTGTCGTATCTATGTCCATAATTTGGTTACAGCACGGAGATGTGACTAATACTAAACACAACCTTTGTATGTATTTGAGAAAAGAGCAATGAAAACATGAAGACAGAAACAAGATGGATGTAAAGGAAAATACAACCATTTATCAAGTCACAGTGTTGAAATGTAAAGATGTGTTTGATTTAAAGACAGATTTGTCATGTGTAAAGCATGAATCAAACCAACAGACTGTCAAGTCACATTACCTAAAATGTACAGAGGTTATATATTAAAATCAAATGGACGTCAAATGATTTAACTGTGGGTGTTTTGTTAGATTTGGAAATGATGAACTGAAATGAAATAAAACTGAGCTTGAAACTGTAAAACCTCCTCCTTCACGTTGTCGTCTTGCTGTGTCTTTGTGGCAGAGGTCGGTGGACCCTAAGGCGTTGCAGGAGAGACAGAAGCAGCAGATGGCCAAAGGTCTGCCCAAACAGAAACCCATCACAGGCGTCAAACAGGTCATCGTCGTGGCTTCGGGGAAAGGCGGCGTTGGGAAGTCCACGACTGCAGGTACGAACTCCAGACAAACACAGACATAAACTGTGACGACAGGAATGAGAATCACACGTAGAACTTCAACTTCTAGAAAACCAGGCAGCGTGTTTGTCTGTTTTTCTGTCTCTGCAGTGAATCTGGCTCTGGGACTCTCTGCCAATGATCCAGTAAGTTCCTCTTTCATCTCACTTTTCTTTCTGAACAGGAAGCTTTGACCTTTGAGATCCTGAAATGTGTCTAAATCATTCTGATCTGTCTGCACTGGGTTTGTGCAGAAGTGCTGCATTTCGATTCTGTCGATATTTTCCAGAGGGTAAATGTTACAAGTTTACAAAGTCATCCACTAGTTCAGACCAGATCAAATGAGCTCGAGGTGAAAACGCTCTCAGGTCCAGTTCAGACCTTACATTAACATCCGTCCTAAGTGAGTCTAGACCTGGCTTTAAAATGTGTCTCCAGATTTGTCTCAGTGATCGCTTCAGATCAGATCAGACTTTCCAGCTCGATATGCAAATAAACAAGCTCATCTGAAGCCTAAAACATGGCAGACGCTGTCATTCCATGTTGAACAGACGGAACACCTTTCTACTGTTAGCTTTCATAATGACACACTGTTTTCCTTGTCTCAGTCCAAGTCAGTGGGACTGTTGGACGCTGACATTTACGGTCCGTCGATCCCTAAACTGATGAACCTGAAGGGAAACCCGGCGCTCTCTGACAGTACGCAGCCCTGTTTCTCCTCTTCTGTCGGTCCATCTGTTGTTGATTAATGTCATAGTGTCACATGTGTCCGATCTGTTTTTCCCAGACAACCTGATGGTCCCGCTCACCAACTACGGCATCCCCTGGTCAGTCTTTCCACAGAGTTTCTTCTCGTTGCTTCACTGTGATTTGATGCATGCTGACATCTGACCTTTGACCCTTGTCTCTCAGTATGTCCATGGGTTTCCTGGTGGAGGACGTGGCTCCTATCGTGTGGAGGGGTCTGATGGTGATGTCGGCCATAGAGAAGCTGCTCAGACAGGTACGAAGTTCACCTGTGACCTCGGACTCTCAGAGCAAGTGAACAAACACCTTTAGGTTTCCTGGTTTCTGTTCACATTCGTTCATACTCTACACTTGAATTGAATGTGTGTTTTTGTAGGTCGACTGGGGCCGGTTGGACTACCTGGTTGTGGACATGCCGCCTGGGACAGGAGACGTCCAGCTGTCAATCACACAGAACATCCCGGTAGCAGGTCGGTTTATCTCAACAACACACAGTCCTGTCGCCTGGAGTTTGCTCAAAACAATTTGATAAAATCTTTTGCAGAATCTTTAACATCTGATTGTTTTCAAAATGTAACTGGTTTTGACAGTATGGTGCAGTGTTCCGATTGGTGGAAAAAGTTTGCAGTGGGCTGTGTTTGAAACTCGATAGTAATTAGGTTATATATCAACAGTTGGTGTTGGAGGTCGGGGTTCAGAGGGAGGTCAGGGTTCTGCTGGGTCAGAGGGGACTGTTGCACAGTCTGCTCGTTTTATCTGGTGTCTCCTTCCAGATGGCAGGAGACAGTCAGGGTTTAATTAGTCTCAGATCCTTCACACATAAAAGCCTTGTGATATGAGTGAACAGAACGGCACAGGACGGAGACCAGCTCCAACCTCGTACACGACAAGAACTGCTCAACACTCACTGACTCCACAAGTTGACTTTGAGACTTTGGACCTACAGACCAGAGCGACGTGGATCTTAGTGGACTCACACTGGCATTGTAATAAACAGCTGTTTTGCTGATTGTAGAACATTGTGAAGGTTTTCCATTCGCCTTGGTCCGACGAGTTAAAGGTTTTGTTTTCAGGTGCAGTAATCGTGTCGACGCCGCAGGACATCGCTCTGCTGGACGCTCGCAGAGGAGCAGAGATGTTTAAGAAAGTTAACGTACCGGTAATATGTGTGTTTTCATTTTTATTTATAGTAGAAGTTCAGACCAGAGTCTGAACAACAACTGACATTAAACAACTTTAAACTAAAGGTGAAATTGCTGCATCAGTGGGTTGTTTATTTTCTGCAACTTAAACTAATACACGTCATATACATTATTTAATTCAACTCTTTTTACTGTAGAAATATGATTCAGTATTAGTCAAAAGCTCTTTAAATCCCGGTTTTCAGTGTATTTCAGTGAGTTCATGATGTGTGAACATGTGATCCAGCTTCTGAAAAGTCATGTGTGGAATTTGAGAATTAGTCCAAAGGTCTTTATTGAGAAAATCCTGGTAAACAAGCGTTGTGTTGAGGTGTTATTGTTGACTGCGTGTCAGACCGAAGTTCCACACGAGTGTCTGTGTGTGGTTTTGTTCCTGAAGGTTCTCGGCCTGGTGCAGAACATGAGCGTCTTCCAGTGTCCCAACTGTAACCACCAGACCCACATCTTCGGCTCCGACGGCGCCAAGCAGCTCGCGGACACTCTGGGAGTCCAGTTCTTAGGTCAGTACCAGAAAACACCTCCCTCCATAGAGACATACATGAACGTTTATGGATGTAACATACACCACATGACCAAAAGTATGAGGACAGAAGAAGAAAAGCCTCCCATATGTGATGGTTGATCATGTCATTTCAAATCACAGGAGTTAATTCTATCTCAGCTCCAGATTTACTAACGATTTGCACCACAACAAACCCTCTTCAGGTGTTAAAAGTGACTGAGATGTTTGCAGATGTTTAGATGGATTTTTCCTCTGTTTCTCTGCAGGTGATGTTCCTCTACATCTAAACATCAGAGAGATGTCAGACAGAGGACAGCCGGTGGTCGTCTCCTCTCCGGACAGCGCCGAGGTCTCTGCTCGAGTCTAGTTATTTATCAAACCTTTATTTAACCAGGAAAGACTGACTGAAATGAAAAACCTCTTGTACGAGTGTCCTCCAAGACGTAGACGTCCAGTTATAAATACACACAAACATCATATCAACAAATGTTCATCGAGCGTCATCGATATACAACTGAGTCTACAGCCACACGTTTCTGCTTCCAAGTTATTTATCAGAGAATAATGTGGATGAATATATAACACATCTCCATCGTCCAGCACAGACATAAGTTTCACATGTTAATTTGTCGGCGTGTTTGTGCTTCAACAGCTACGTTCCTCCTGGTTTTGGACGAGGTCGTGTGTAAAACCACATTAATGTTCTTAATAATGTTGTGTTTTATTCCTGTGTGTGTTTTGCAGGCGGAGGCGTACAGGAAGGTGGCGTCGGCCGTCGTCCACAGATTAGAGACGATTAACACCTGAAGCTCTGCACGAACATGAAGACGTGTTGATGTAAACGTACAAAACACACGCTGTCGTGACGCACAATAACTGAACTTTAAAACACTGCTTTTTATAATGCACAACAGTATTACTGAAGAAATGTGATGATATTTAATAAAGTCTGTCTATGCTTTACTTCATATTCTATTCTACATATATTTACATATAACGTCCATTTTAGACCCAGAAACGTGTCTTAAAATCCATGTCTTTTTCCTAATTAATATTGCGTAACTCACTGCATTAATGATTTGTAAATGTTTTGTAAACTTTTTACCATAAGGAAGCATTTTAAATACAAACAGTGAATCAAACCACATGTTGTCGATCGAAGTAAAACACATTAAATAATGTCATAATGAATCAAACACTTGATCTTTCGGTTCAAAACATATTCAACGTGAGTACATTTGGAGATACGTGGTTTTCACTGGTCAGGACGGAGATGAAAAACTAAAAGGATCTAAAGCAGAAGTGGAATAAAAAGTACAATATGTACCCATTAGATGAAGAGGAGTAGAAGGAGAAACCTGCAGAAAATACTGGAAATACTCGTATAGTAAATACTTTATACCATCAGTGAGATTAAAGTCAGAGACGCAGCTCCATGAAGCACCAGCAGATGGCGCTGACTGCACATGAAATAAACCTGTCATTGTATCGTTCACCTCTGGTTCCCAGGATGATGCTGTCTGTTAAAATAAACCTGACACTGAGCCACGGTTTCACTTCAGTGTCATCCTCGAGCTGCGACTGCACACCACGACACACAAGGACACACAACAACACCACGACACACGACAACACCACGACACACAAGGACACACAACAACAACACGACACAACACAACAACACCACGACACACCACG
>JAPQRN010000016.1:18535120-18553645 GCA_037367275.1 Coranthus polyacanthus | reverse complement strand
TAAGATTCATTTAAAATATTCATTCAGGTGTTCATTTCTTTGACTTAGATGCTCAGTTCCGTGGTGTTTCAGTTTGTAATAAAGTCAAAGATAGTTCATTTCCAACCGTTTTAAATTTTTCTTGAAGGATATGATATTGGCCAGTTGATCAGCTATCGGCTTTTCCTGCTCCAAGCTGTGGTTATTATGTCAAGTCTTTAAAAATCTCACTAGTTTTTGAGGAACATTTATGGAAAGAGGCATCTTCTCTCGTCTACAAAATGCATAGTTGTACAATAAACAAATGATCACATCCTTCAAAGGCCGGTGTGGATGTGAAGTATGTCTTAAATTGTTTTCGTAATTGTTTTAAAAGTCTTAAATGTAACTCGCTGAAACCTGCAGAAACACTGATTAATTACAACTACAGAGAAATGATCAGATTAGATGTTTACATGGTTATTAGAAGCTAAATAACAGATTATCAAAGTTTTACACCAGCCCTCTGAACCCGACTCCCTCTGGTCGCTCCGGTCTGTGACGATGGAGGTGTTTTTATTCTGATTGGACCATTCTTCACATCATTAGTGGAGAAAAATATCAGTTTGAACAAACCATTTAAGTGTATCAGTCCTGACGGGCCCTGTTGTGGTGATGATGGGGTTGATTGTGTCAGGTGACTATAAACTGTTGTTCTTACATCATTCACCTCAGGAAGGAGAAGTCAGACGGATTCAGGTCTGGACCTGACTCTGGGGTAGGGTTTTCTTTGGAAAGAAAGTCATGTGGATGTGTGAAGGAAAGAGCAGAGACACTGTGTTGATGTATTTACTCATGACCTGAAATACAGTGATCTCATGTTTCAGGACAGTTAAGACCACGGCTGCACCTGACTCAGGGTTTTTCCAGTTGAATTAGATTTGGTTGTTGAATATGAAGTAGAGATGTACATTGCTGATAGCACATTTTATAACGCTGTTGAACTCGACTCTAAAATCAGCTAATGTGACTTTTCTGAACTTTGACCGAAAATTATAGCTCAAAAATGACTCCCACCTGGGTTTTTTTTTTTTTTTACAGTTTCTGTTTCAGTTTCTTTGATTAATTATCTTGAGTTTGATGTTCAGTGATTAGGGCTGCACAGTTTGGTGAAAAGGTCATAGCGTGATTATTATTATATTGTGAGTCTATTTGCTTGATTATCAAGGAAAATAAACAATTTATTCATTTTGAAATGTGTATTCTTTTTCAACTCAAACATGGAAACTTAAACGAGCATCAAAAGTACAAAAACTTTAAAAAAGTATTTTCATTGTTCATGTTTTACACAGTACATCTCTGCTCAGTGTCACTGAATCCACATCCTGAATCTGGACCTTTACATTGCATCTTTTGTGATTATGTAATTACACAGGTCAACATGTGATGTGATTTATTGTGCAGATTCACTTATTTATTGACTTTGACTGAGGTGCGTTTAAAGTCAACGATACGTCAGGGTTTTCCTGTTTCAGGTCCGGTGGTTGCCATCAAGCATGTTGATGTTATTTGACTACAAACTGTGCATTGTTATGTATTATTCGTCTATTGTCATTACAGTATTTATTAAGAAACGTGCAGTAGATTTTGACAGTAAACTCAGACATAAGACAAGAAAAGAAAACGTGGTCATTGATGAGTTCAGAGTAATGTCCTGCAGTATGTTGCATATTCGTGTTCCATACAAAGGAATATTGATAGTATTGTACTGTGATTTAACCTGACCAGAAGTGACAGCGAAACATGATGGAGAACTCTGCTGAACTCTAGAGAACTCTGCGATGGGGGGTTGGGTGGCTGATATCGGTGGTCGAATCTGAAGACGTAGATATTAATTCCTTTTCTCATTGTCAGAAAATTGATTCGCATGAGTTTCACTGATGATTTCGGCAACGTTTCCAGTCAAATCCCAGGGTTTTCTCTACCGTTATAAGGCTCAGGTGCAGACCAGACCGTTTCAGGCTCCACCTAAACCACATTAATGTAAAATCAATGTGGAGGGATTCAAAACTAACAACATGACTTTACTCAGATCTAATGGATGCACTTGGTCCTCAGTGGACTAATTTAACATGTATTGTTTTTAAGCTTTTTGGATGTTCCATTATCTGCTCCACTTTTCCATTTTTTTTGTAAACAGATTTGGCTTTATTTAGAAACATAACTTCAAAAACCCAACCTGTAAGTGTAAGTCTTCCACAAACTCAGGGACAACGTAGGAACCCAGAACCCCAGGATCGAAGCATCCGAAAACCAAGGGAAAACCCTGAAATGGATTGAAGTCATGGGATCATATTATGAGTTTTTCAAAATCAATAGAAGTCAGATACATGTCATGTTGGACATGAATTGCCAACATCTCATTTCAGGCAACAATATGGATTTGTCAGAGTAATGAGACAGTTGTAACAGGGCTGGACAATGTGGCCAAAGTCTTCTGTCACGATACAGTCCATGTTCTGTAAATTCACAGAAGAAGCAGTTTAAGTTAACTATACTGTACTTCATCACATTTGGAACTTCATAGTAACAACCCTGTACGAGCTCCTGATTTCATCTCTACTTTTTCGTCTCCCTCTGTTCAGAAATTCTCCGTTCTGGGTCACGTTCATGCTCCTCCACGTTTGTTTGTGTTGCCTTCATGCTAACCTGCCTGCGTCCGTTCCATGTGGGATGAAACGTCATCAAAATTACAAAACATATCAGTGTAAAGACGATGATTTGTGTCACGATATGAACGATGGATCGTAATATGAAACGGTGGATATTTTTCTATCGTCATGCGTTTAAAATGGGCTCATACAGCGTTTTTATTTGACTTTAAACACTTAAAATGTGTAAATGAATACACGAATGCCCAACACGTCGTCCTCAAAGGTCTTGTTTTCATCCACAACCCAAAGATATTCACTTTACTGTCACAGAGGAGGAAAGAAACCAGAAAATATTCACATTTAAGAAGCTGGAATCAGAGACTTTGATACAAAATAGTTGGTCATCAACAAATGGATTAGTCATTGCAGCTCTACTTGAAACATAAAACAGGAAGAAGTCGTGTTCCTCGTGTACTCCTGTGCATTTCTGTAAGCTGCTGTTTTATCCTGTTACTGTAATGCAAAAAAAAAAAATCCCAGAATGCTTAGAGGACTCTCTTGACAGATGAATTGAATCATCTACTCTAACTGGCAGCCCTAGTTTTGACTAGAGCCCTAGTTTTTAACTGCAGCACTTACATTTTTCAGCAGTTTTTGTCATCGCTCTATTCATTTAGTCACTTTTTATTGCGGCTGTTGTTCCTCTGACGATGAGGCAGCTGAAATTTCAGAGTGCATGGCACAACTTTGCAGTGACAGGTAACGGGTTGGAAATGTGAAAGTGCAGGAATCCTGCGAGGCGGGTTCAGTAAACTGCCAGTCATGATTTATACTGAAGGGAGACAGAACGATGTCATGTTTGGAGAGTCAAAGTTTGGATTTTCCTCCTCGGTTTTGATTTCTTTCAGAGGCTGGAGTCGTCTCTATCCAAGTCCGTGTGGTTTCAATGGGACGCTCTGCTTTTGTGATTTTTGACTAAATAAAAACCAGTTTATTTTTACCTCCAGATGCGGCCGCTGCAGCTTTAAAGGGTTTAGCATCCTCGGCAGTGTGTTCTTCTGTGTTTCAGGACTTAACAGTGTTTAGTCATCTCTAAAACCAGCTTGCCAAGTGATACCTTAATCCCCCCGCAGCCTCACGCTGAATACTCTAATCATGATGCACGAGGCTACTTTTAGCCATTAGTGCAGCACAAACGCAGTTTAGGGTATAGTGTTTACACTTTATACTGCCATCATTCCCTCTTTCTGCCTGTTATACAATCATCTGCAGTTTTATGTTCAGTGAATTCATATTTGATGTCAGAAATGCAGAGCAGATGTTGGTGTTTGGATGCTGATCTTAAATGCTGTGGTTTGAATCAGACGAGCGATGTATTGCTGTAGTAATCACATGGTTTGTCCATTAAGTTTGGTTTAATCAGTTGCCAAATTGTTCCTGGTTGCAGAATTCTCCTCCTCCTTCACTTTTGTCAACTAATGTACATTAAATCTAGAATATTTGAGCAGTTTTGTGAAGAAAGGTGACAGTTTGAGTCTGTTGCCTTGTTAATGGGCTTTTGTCAGTCAGTGTTTGTGCCTTAAGTTCTTTCTTAAGTAGGTTTGCAACGGTATGAGATTTTCACGATATGTTAAGTGTGTCAGAAAACATCATGGTACGGTATTAGAGAAATATTATCTGTTACTGAGACCCTTAAAGGAATTCAAACAGAAGGGGTTTTTGGTCGAACAAAAGCTTTATTATAATTAAGTGATAAATAAATTTTTTTTTTATCAGTATCAATAAATCTCACAGTAAATGTTAAGTCAGTTTAAAGGCTGGTTTTTGGTCCTGAGTGGAAGTCCAAGAAGCCGGAGTTATTTGTGGTTTTAAATTATTCGTAAAAGTCGCAACTAGACAAAAATGTCTAAAAACGCGAGATGAGAAAGATGAAAATGACAAAAATGGCAACAACAAATGTGTAAAATGTTTCCCTTTTGAAAAGAAGCTGCATTTCTCCAGCTTGAGCAAAAAGAGGAAAAAGTAGTGTCTCGTTAGAAGTAAATAAATGTAGTTACTTTTGAATTACTTAGAGAGAGTTTGCATTTTGTACTGTTTCCCTGAGATCTCAGATCCTCATAACAGAATGCAAACTTCGATTATCAGTGATTAATAATATCTTTTAAGGCTCACGGTTGCATCTTTATTTCCACTCATGTTCATATGCTCAGGTTCTCGTCTGCCTCTTAGACTCAGATGTGGCTTATGTTGCAGCAGTAGTTATTGTAGGGCCTCGTGGTTAGGGTTGCAAACCTGATGGACCTGCTGGTCCGTTTGTCTTGGGTGTGTTTTAGGGATAAGGAGGCGTCCAGATTGTAGTTCAGGAGACAAACCTCCAGGATGATGGAACATTTCCACTCGTCAGGCCTGAGGTGATGTGTTTTACTTTTAAATCTTTATACCTTTGTGTCTGAGATGAATGAGTGAGGTATGTGGATGTTTGAACCAGGATTATTGTAGTTACTGAAGACTACCAGGGGAAAAAATGATTTAGGTACCTGAAATAAAGGAATGTTTGATTGTTTATTGAGGTTTTACTTTCCAGCTTGATCTGAAACTTATTTGAGGTTTGAGGTTGAAAGATTAAAGTGTAATCTGATCATTTTAAATCCGACTTCATGACCTTAGTGTCAGGAAAACACGACACACAAACTCCTGCAGGTTAAAGTGGACCAACTGAACACTATTAGTGCTGATAGACTCACTATAAACAGACTGAAATAAACTCACTATCCTAGCAACAGTAATGCTAACAGCGACCCACAATGCAACACTCTCTGTAAAGAAACGCAATTACAGTGAATGTTAGTGATGAAAGGGAACTCATATAAAACATAAGAAAATTGTAAATACATTTATAAATAGAAGTAACCAGCAGTTTGTTCAGTGATGTTCCAGTTGACATTCTTCATAAAGTGCAGAATATTTATCAATTGTACAATATGGGACCTTTAGTAAACAACAACTCTGTAAATCAGTCATTTTTTCAGCTTCTTTAACTCATCTATTGTCTGAAAAACTTTGAATAGTGAGCATCTGCACTGAAACTGAAACTAAACTGAAAACCAAACCCAGAGGCTGAATAAGAATAAAGACTAATTCAAACTCTGGTCTGAAGCAGCGACATGAACGTTGTGTTAGTTTCTTTTCCTTGCTGTAAAAGTGCTGAATTCTCAAACGTCCTCTTTTCTTTCACAACACCCCCCACCCCCGGTCCGGTTGACATCATCAGCTCGGCCTCTATAAACAGTCGGGGGAAACCTCGGCGCTCGGCCTCAGCGGGCCCAGTTTCTCCTCTGCTGCAGTTTCTCAGGCTCAGCGTGCCGTCGTGCTGCAGCTCGCAGTTCCAGCTCACGCAGCCAAATCCACTGGCTGATTGCCATCGTTCTGTAAAACACAACAATGAATGCAGTTCTCTCAGCACTTATCAGTCATCAGGTCTTGGTAGAGTTCAGGCTCATTTGACTGTGGCAATCTCACATAATGCTGGCAGAAAGGTTAAACACTATCAGATTGAAGCATTTGCCACATTTTTAGGTTCAGTATTTTCTGAATGTTTGGCAGGTTTTGTACGATTTGAATTCAGCAGCTTGTTGTTGAAGAGGTACAGTTTATATGTTGTCATTCTTTTTGCTCATAAAAGTCTTACTAATGATGACCAGATTGTAGGGTGAAATGTAGTGCGAGAATGACAGGCAAATAATGAGGATTTCACGTTTCTCCGTAATCATGTAGCCCCGGGCCGTGCCGATGATAACAAATCTGTGAACTGATTTATTTTACTCTGTTTCATTCTCACAGCGAAGCAAATCATTTCTAGGTCAGTGGCTGTCAAAGGGCTGGAGTTGCATGCCATTTTTATCCTGCCTCGGCACAAATTGGTTGAAAGCTCTTCTTTTTCTCCGCGAGGGGGAAAGTGACATTGCCGAGCACGATCTGTGATTGAATTACTCTCTTTCTCTTACATAAGTCGTACTGTCACACTTTGGTGTTTGTTTTCTCGAAAGGCTGTTTTTACAGTGAAATATTGCTTGTTTTTAAGAAACGAGGCAGGATTTATGAGCAGTTTTTTACACTACAAAACATTTTAAGACCAGATTAGTATCTTAAAGTTTTCAGCCAGTTTTAATCTTGATCACTTGGAAATACAGTAATTCTAACCAGTGAAAGTCTGGCAGAAGACACATGACGAATGTTTGCTTTACAAATTTAATAAAGAAATAAGATGTATTTAGATGAATGATGACAAAACCCCATTTTTCAATACAAGTAACTTACAAATTTAGAACATCTGATGGTGGTCAGTTCGATTGAATTTATACAGAGCTTCTGTTTTTATACATTTTATACATTCAAACATTCATTCATCAGCACTGTCCATTTTCATCAAAAAGCAACATTTCAGACAAAAATCTGAGAAAATAGTTTTTGTCAAATTTTCAAGGAGAAAATTTTTTCTCACTTCCATACGCTCACTTAAATGAATAAAATAATAATTCTAATGATGATAATATCCTGTTGAGTGGTTGTGCAACACAGAGCTGTCATTTTCATCTTGTTGAGTCTTTTATGAACAATTTAAAACCACAAATAACCGTCTGTTTTTTTTCAACTGGACAAATGTCTTTCTTCAAACTGTAAAGAAATAATGATGTGACATTTTCGTGATGATAATTGATATTGACTGATATTAAAATGATCGTGATAAGGCTTCTGTCCATCTCGCCCAGTTCTAGTGTAACATTCTGCAGACTATTAGGAGGCACGACCGCCTTTACAAAAAGCACTTATTTCAAGAAGAGGCTCGGTGTAGCGTGGAGTTCGGTTAGTTTGACTGCTATGTAATCCGCCTCTGTCCTGTATAGAAGTCTGTTTGTGAGCTGAGTTGTTTTGTTCTGTTTTGGTTTGTATGCTGTGAGTGAGAGTTTCTTTTGTTATTTTATTTATTCGTTTTCTGGAGGGGTGGGTTGCCCTTGAAAATGTTGTGCATTGTTTTGTTCTGAAAAAAGAAACCTATCTATGACAGCTAAATCTGTCCAATATTCTGATTATTCACAGAAATGTAAAACTCACTGTTATTTGTGATAAGGTGATTTGAAGTGCTGAAAGGACAAATTGTTTTGTTTGTTTATTTATTGTCTCCTAATTGTGAATTCTGTGTCTTGCAGGCAGGTGATAAACGGAGAAGGCGGCTGCTCTATCCCAGCTTAAAGAAGACCCAGGATAGAAGAGAGAGAGAGGCTTTCACTGCTCTGAAGGGAAAACCAGAATGAAAGTGCCTCTGTACCACTGACAGGAAGGAGAACTGGAATGATATCTTGACCCTTTTTCTGGAAGTGACCAAGTTAGCGATGAGCGGGGGGATATAATGGCCAAGAACAAGGATGCGCGCCCCCCGACATTCGCCGTCAGTGTGGTTGGCCTCTCGGGGACGGAGAAAGAGAAGGGAAACTGTGGCGTGGGCAAGTCCTGCCTGTGCAACAGATACGTGCGTCCCGATGCGGACAGCTACTACTCGGAGCACACCTCAGTGCTGAGCACAATAGACTTCGGGGGCCGCGTGGTTAATAATGACCACTTCCTGTACTGGGGCGACGTGTCCCATCGGGGCGATGATGGGTTGGATTGTAAAATTCAAGTCATTGAACAAACTGAGTTTATTGACGATCAGACGTTTCTCCCGCATCGAAGCACTAACCTGCAACCGTACACCAAACGAGCGGCAGCGACGAAGCTCCAATCAGCAGAGAAGCTCATGTACATCTGCACGGACCAGCTGGGCTTAGAGCAGGACTTCGACCAGAAACAGATGCCCGACGGGAAGCTGAACATCGACGGCTTCCTGCTCTGCATAGATGTCAGCAAAGGTTGCAACCGGAAGTTCGACGATCAGATGAAGTTCGTTAACAGCCTCTACTCCCAGATCGTCAAGTCGAAGAAGCCGATTGTCGTCGCCGCCACCAAATGTGACGAGTGTGTGGACCAGCACCTGAGGGACCTGCAGGCTTTTGTCGCCAGCAAGAAAAACCTGCTACTCATCGAGACATCGGCACGCTCCAATGTCAATATAGAGCTCACCTTCAATGCTCTAATCCAGCAGCTGGATAAAACACGGGGCAAGCCAAAAACTGTGCCATATTTGGAGGCGTATAAGATCCAGCGGCAGCTTGTTGCCTCTGTTACGGATCGTTTTGAGAAGGTGATGGTGCAGACTGTGAGAGATTACCACACCACGTGGAAAACAGTGGTTAATAACCTTAAAGGTCAGTCAGATTATGACGAGTTCATCACCTTGGAGGGCTCCAGGAAAGCACGCAACATGTTCACAAAGCACATCGCACAACTGAAGCAGGAGCACATCAGGAGGAGGAAGGAGGAGTACCTGACCACGCTGCCCAAAACCCTCAACAACCTCCTGAATAATTTAGAGGAGGTGGAGCACCTCACTTGGCCCGAAGCGCAAAGTGTGATCCGGAACAGGCCTGACTTCCAGTACTGGTTTATAATTCTGGAACAAACGCCGTGGGACGAGTCGGACCACATCGACAACAGTGACCGTAGGATACCCTTTGACCTTCTCGAGACACCCGACGGTGAGAGGATTTTCCACGCCCATGTCCAGCACCTGCTGTCAGAGAAGAGGAGGGTGGAGATGAAAGAGCGGTTTAAGAAGACTTTAGAGAGGGTCCACTTTATCAGTCCGGGGCAGCCTTGGGAGGAAGTCATGTGCTTCGTCATGGAGGACGAGGCATACAAGTACATCACAGAATCAGATAGGAGGGATGTTTACTGTAGACACCAGCAGGAAATAGTTGAAAGGGCCAAAGAGGAGTTTCAGGAAATGCTTTTTGAACACGCTGAGCTCTTCTATGACTTGGATCTGAACGCCACCCCCAGCTGCGACAAGATGAGCGAGATCCACAGCGTCCTGAATGAGGAGCCCAGATACAGAGCTCTGCAGAAACTTGCCCCAGATAGAGAGTCGCTCCTCCTCAAACACATTGGGTTTGTTTACCATCCCACCAAGGAGACATGCCTGAGTGGGCAGAACTGTGTGGATCTGAAAGTGGAGCAGGTTTTAGCAAACAGGCTGGTGCAGCTCGACCACGGTCGCTCTAATCTGTACTACAACAGCGCCAACATTGATAAGATTAACCTCTGCCTCCTGGGACGGGAGGGGCTCGCACAGGAGCTGGCCAATGAGATCCGAGCTCAGTCCACAGATGATGAATACACTCTAGATGGTAAAATTTATGAACTGGAGCTCCTTCCTGTTGATGTGAACTCCACACTGCTCTTCAGCCACACATGGGTGTCCACTTTCAAACCACATGGCTGCTTCTGTGTTTTCAACTCCATAGAGTCTCTGAACTGTATCGGAGACTGTATAGGCAGGATCAGAGCAGAAATAGCACAGAGCAGAAGAGATAGATTCGCTCAGCCTCTGCCGTTTATTCTCATCCTGGCTAATCAGAGGGACAGTGTTTGTAAAAACATCCCGATCCTGCGGCACCAGGGCCAACAGCTGGCGAACAAGCTGCAGTGCACGTTCGTTGACATCCCCTCAGGCGCCTTCCCACGAAAATTTACAGAGTTCCAAATTAAGCAGGGGCTCCGAGCGGTGCTGGAAGGGCTGAAGCATAACTTTGACGTCTTAGCTCCGCTGCCTTCAATCAAAGACATGTCAGAGACTGACCTGAGGATAGTGATGTGTGCCATGTGCTGGGACCCGTTCAGCGTCGACCTCATCCTCTCGCCTTTCTTAGACTCACACTGCTGCAGCGCGGGGCAACCGGGTCAGAGCAACACACTCATACTCGACAAGATCATCGGCGACAGCAGGAGGCGGATCCAGGTCACTGTGCTGTCATACCACTCGGCTATCGGTGTGCGTAAGGACGAGCTGGTGCACGGCTACATTTTGGTGTACTCTGCTAAACGCAAAGCCTCCATGGCGACTCTGCGGGCCTTTTTAGCTGAAGTCCAGGATGTGATCCCGGTCCAGATGGTGGCAATCACCGACAGCCAGGCGGACTTCTTCGAGAACGATGCGATCAAGGAGCTGATGACAGAGGGGGAGCACATCGCCACGGAGATTGCTGCCAAGTTCACAGCGCTGTACTCGCTGTCGCAGTATCACAGACAGACTGAGGTCTTCACTCCGTTCTTTAATGAAGTGCTAGAGAAGAAGCCGAGCATCGAAAGCTCCTTCCTATTCGACAACTCGTCACGGGAGTGCACCACCGCCGCCAGCGAAGACGTCTTCCCCACCTCACCTCATAGCCACTCCCCCGCCTACAACACCTACTATCCAGACTCTGACGATGATAATGAGGCTCCTCCACCTTACAGTCCGATAGGAGATGATGTTCAGCTTCTCCCCACACCCAGTGAACGGGCAAAGTACAGAATCGACTTAGAGGGGAATGAGTATCCGGTCCACAGTACGCCTGTCGGAGACCACGAGCGCAACCACAAAGTGCCTCCACCTGTTCGCCCCAAACCAGTCCTCCCAAAGCCTAACGTTAAAAAGCTGGACCCTAACTTGCTCAAAACCATCGAAGCCGGCATGAGAAGCAACCGTAGGACGCCTCGAGGCCCGATGACGCACACCGAGGACGTGGAGGCTTCAGATAACTATGCAGACCCCGTGGACACCCTGCTCAGGACCAGGGGTTTCATCAATGACGACATATACGCTGTTCCTGACGACACTCACAGCCGTTTGGTCAAAATCCGTAACTCCTTTGGTGGGTTACACTCCCTCCACGGTGGAGGAGGAGGAGGAGAGGAGGAGAACGGATTTGACAGGAAGGCCCAGGCTGCACGGCGGCCGTCGAAGTACAAACACCGCTCCAAAATCCTCTTCAGCAAGACGAAAGCCTACCAAAGACGGTTTCACTCCGACAGCGACGGAGAGGAGTCCGGCCCCGCCACACAGAAAAAGAAAAAGGGAAGAGCCCACAGGGGCAGCGAGGAGGACCCACTGCTCTCACCGGCCGACCCCTGGAAGGGTGGGATAGATAACCCCGCCATCACCTCCGACCCCGAGCAGGACGACAAGAAGATGAAGAAGAAGAAGACGCCCAAGACGCCAAAGGAGTCCAAGAAGGTGAGTGTTTTCTCTCACAAGTTTTAACATGTTAATCTTTGGATTTTTAGTTCAAAAGTGCTTCATAGGGCAAAAAAAACCTAGAAAGAAACACGTATATTACTGTCGACAGATTTGTTTTTTCACGGCTGATGCTGATATAGATTATTAGCAACCAGTACTATACTTCTGCAGCGAAAATGAAAATTGTAGTCTCACAATTTAGAATAACACAAAACTTTGTTGAAATGAACATAAATACAGAATGACAAACGGCCGTCCTTTCGTTTTTTCTTCTCACAGAAATACTCAAATACATCTTAACATAAACATTACTAAGTAAGTTCATAATATCCCTGATGAAGTGATAAAGTGTTCACTGTAGTAGACGTCAGTGGTTATATACTGACCCTGTGCAAAAAAGTTTGAATAAATTGCTGCAAATATTGTGGTTTTAATTGAAGATGCGCAAGGGTTAATGTAGTCCATGCATCCATTAATCTTCCCCTGACCTTCTGCATTTCATCTTAATATAAACCCCTTCTATGGATTTTCAGGACATAGTCTCTTTTTCAGTCTATTTTCCAGTTTCAAAAGGCTTCATAGAGCAGCAAAACTAAGGACGAGGTGCATAAATAAATAAATAAACTGTCGACCAGATTCTGAGCCACTGAGTGCTTTTAAGATTGACTTGAACAAAGCGTCAGTGCAGTGAATAAAAGACAGAGAGAAAGTGAAAGCTGCAGAGAAGTTGTGCATCGTCGGAACACAATGTGTGGGAGTAAATGAGAGCAAATGTCTGTTTTAATAGGCTCAGGACTCATGGTGAGAATAATCTAATTTGCTAATTGATTGATCAGCCCCGCTGCTGAAATGGTTTATGAGCCTCCCCACCTCACAGGCGCCAAACAAGCAATAAAACCACTCGATAAAAGAAGCTCTGTTATAGACAATAGTGCTCTGTGTGTTTAATCTGAGAACACAGGCTCGATGTGTGATAATGTGGCTGCTCATGGCCTCTAAACACGAAGACAAAAACCTAAACAAGTGCATTTGATTGAATATGTAGATTCAAGACAAATAGACATAGACATGTAGCACTTAAACCAACACATGTACAAAAGTAGAGGTGTATGAAGTCTGTGATTAAACCCACACATGAGCAGTGATCTGCAAATATTCTAAATGTTGACATACTTGTTAATTACATACAGCTTCATGCAAATTAGGTTAGTACAAGGTATACAGTATATATTAAAAATCTAATATATGCAGAGCTTTCCATAAGCGCTGGCAGCCGGCCAAACATCCGACAACTTTATTTTATGAATTTTTCATTATAATAGATTAGTTTTGATTAGCAACATGCAGTTGGCTGATGCATGTACATTTTAAAACCCCTGGCATTGACATGGATTATGGAGCGCTGAGTCGTCTTCAGTGTTTGACAAATATTAGCAAAAGTATTGATGACAAAACAAGGATTTCTGCAAGTTTCTAAGAAGTCTAGAATCCAGTCATCTGAATCTTAGGCGTTAATATGTCTGAAATATGATTCTGACAGGGCTTAAAATAGATGGGATTCAGCACTCGGTTGAAGCCTGTTGAAAATAATGAAATCGAAGCAAACTGCACCTTGTGTAAGAAAACCCTCAAATCAAGAACCTTCTGCATAAAGGCTTTAGATTCACATGGGAAGTCAGGAAAAAAAAGCCGCTGTAACGTCCATTATCCAATGATGTTCTTAATTCACAGCAGGAACATCAACAAAGTCCAGCGACTGAAACCTACGAAACTCTAACCCTGCACAGTCAGGGAACGAGGCCTGTTAGTTATTATATAGCCACCTCATTACAATTAAAACACATTTATTTAACATAATCGTAATAATTGTCTAATTCACCTGTATAAACATTTATTGAAATGTTACATTTCCATCATTATTTCCACATCGTTCAGTTGGTGCCCGTCATTTTCTGAAATTTCTTTGTATTTTTAAATTATTAGTGTCACGTCCTCCCTGTGGAAACAGAAATGTAGTTTTTATTTCTGTGTTCAAGTTCGTTGTTCAATGTGTTCAATGCCAACAAATGGTTCTTCTTCATTACGTGTACTACACTAGTGGCATAAAGTCAGAATAACACAAATACATTAATCATTAACTAAAATGTCATGATCGGGACATCCTGTTTTCATACTTCACCAAAAAACGGTGGCAGCAACGTGACGATTAAAAAGTTCTGCGTTTTCCATCTACACCACACAGACATTTATGAGCTTAATAAATGAAGACGTGGACTGATCTTTACTGCTCTTCACAGCAGAGCCATGTGTAAGACGCACTGCACACACAATAAAACAGACAGTGTTGTCAACGTAACAGGTCTGAGTCACACGAGCCTCACCCTCAGTCTATTTACACTTTAACGTGTCCTACAACGTTTAACCACTTATGTAAACTCATGTCAGACGTTTCAAAAATAAAATAGAAAACAGACAAAACCACAAGCGCTTGTATCTTATACAGTCATCTTAACCCTATTTTCAATGTCAGTTAACATGTTGATTATTTTCTCCATTAATCAATTAGTTATTTGGTCGATAAAATGTCAGAATGTGATGAAATATCAGTGTTCGTCCTCAGATGTCAGAAGAAGATATTCTGTCACAGACGAGGAAAGAAACTAGCAAATATCAACTTTTAAGAAGCTGGATGCTTTATTTTCCTTTTAAAATTTGAGAATAACTGATTAGCTAAATAGTTGCTCATTAATTTAATAGTTGACAACTTCTTGATGAATCATTGCAGCTCTATATCTAATTAATTTAAGAAAAGAGAATGAAAGGGGGGATCGGACCCTGCTCTACTTTACTGTAACGACTGGAGAGATAGACTCTCTATTATTAACTAATGTCACATTATAAATGATGTTCCTCATCTCTGATCTCCTCATGTTTTCCTATGATAAGGATTTATCCATCCTTCTTATGTTTCTTCCCTCTTTTTTAACTTTTACCTTAATGTTTTCTTCATTTTTCCTTCCTCTTTTCTTTCTCATGTGCTTTCTTTTCCCTCTTGTTCCTCGTTTCTCGCCTCTTATTTCCTATAAATCCTCCTTCTCTGCTCTTATCTTCATGTTTTCAGGTTGACAAAACTCATTTAAATCTGCAATAATTAAGATCATTGTATATGATGGAATAATGACCATCGAATCCACCACAGGCCACTATGTCCTTTTGTGAAGCCCTGATACTGTACATATGAACTGCCTCTGTTTTTCCTGTTTAAAATGGATCCCTCACATGGTATTTTCCTCTGAGTTGGGTTTTTACGAGTGTTGTCATGCATGCGTTATATTCAAATGACTGCAAGCGTGAAGCAGCAGCATGTGCTTTTCATTAAAAATGTTTGTAGTCGCTTTAAAATATAATAAAAATCTGCCTGTTGGCTGTATTGCTATTTAACTATTGCTGTGTTCAGCAAAATAATCACAGCACGATTTGTCGGTTTCCTGCAGCCACCGTACAAACACACAATTGGACTTTGACAAACACACACACGCATGCGAGCGGGCGCAGATCAGATAATAGTGTGCAAATCAGTAGAGAAACAGCCGGCGGCTCTACACGGGCGCCGTGAATGCAGGGCATTGTTGGAACATTCAAACTGTCTTTGATAATCAGAGAGGAGAACCAGAAGGTACAAAATGGAAGGTGTTTAGTCGCCGTCCTGGCCAATTAGAGAGGAGCCCGAACCGCTGTAGGCATGACAACACTTTGAAGAGCAGAGGAGTGTGGGAAATCAAAGCCACCTCGGCACCTCGTTACTCGTCCCGGCTTCAGTCTTGAATAACGGTTTTGTCTGTTGTTGTCTTCTTTCTTCTCGTCTTCCTCCACATAAACCTCCCCTGGTTTCCTCCCTCTCTCGCTCTTCAACCCACTAACTTTCTGTCTGATCTATTCCCCGAATGCCCTCCTCCTCCTCCTCCTCCTCCTCCTCTTCTTCTTCTTCTTCTTCTTCTCCTATATGTTCTGCCTTTTTAACCTCCCTGATCGCTGCTCTCCCTCGTCTTTCTCTTAATTCCATCTCCTCTCCTTCCTTTCTCATCCTTGTCTCATTTATCTTCATGTTTTCACCTTCTATGATGCTTTCATCCATCATTCCCTTGTTTCTTCTTGTTCTTTTTTAAAACTTGGCCCTTTGTTTTCTCCATTTTTTTCCCCACTTTTACCCCCTTCTCAACCCGACCTCACCATGTTTCTTATCATCACTCTTTAACACCATTCTTCTCTTCTTTTTCCTACTTCTTCCTCTTGACCTCATTCTCACCTCTTATCTCTTTTAAACATCATTTTTCCATCACTCCCTTGTTTCCTCTGACTGTTTAAAGTTGCTCCTGTGTGTTTCCTTTATTTTTATTTCATCTTTTGATCTCCTTCTCATCTTTTGATCTCCTCCTTCTTCTTCTTCTGACCTTATTTCTCACTTACAAATCATCTTCCTTATCTCTTATCTTGATCATTTCACCTCCTATCGTCCCTTCATCCATCATTCCCTTATTTCTTCACTTTTTTCAACTTACCCTTTGTTTTCTTAGAACTTTAGTTTTCTTAACCTCTCATCTCTCTTATAATTCTTTTTAATGCCTCCATTGTTCTTTTGTCTGTCCTCCTTCCATCACATTCTCCTCCTTTCTTACCTTAATTCATGCTCTTTTAACCTCATTTTTCTTTGTTCTCTTATCCCACCTCACAGCCGAGATCCTCCAAACCTCCAAAGCCTCTGTACCCGCCCACACGGAGAACCTGGGACAGTAATTATTTTGGGGTTCCCCTCCAGACCCTGGTGACCGCGGACCGACCCATCCCACTCTTCATCGAGAAATGTGTCGACTACATCGAGCGCACAGGTGAGTTTGTGTTTTCCGTCCCTCCGTCCTCTGCTGTTTTTGCTGTCTCTTACTGGCGTTGCCGAGATGTTCAGGTGTTTTGGATCTTCTTGAATGGTGCAGCTGTTTTGTTTTCACAGGAAAGCTGTGAAAATGCCTCTCATGTCTTTCCAAATGAGTAATTGAGTGAAAACATTGGGGTGGAGTGATGATTTAAAGGAGGAGGAGGGAGGTGAAGCACATGAATGTTAATGTTGAGCGAGTTAAGTTTTGTCTGCTCTGCCAGTCAATACAAGTCAGTTTCAGTTCAATGAGCTTTATCGCTTTGATGTTTTTGCCAAAGCGGCTCTGGAGCGATTACAGAATAAGATCGTAACAGATTACGAAGATCAAAATGCTGATTAAGGAATGGCAGTGGAGAGATTTGCACAAGTATGTCCCATCCAATAACAGGCAAAACAAAAGAGGAGAAAACAGTGTAAGGACATGAAATAAAAAACACTTTTTAAACTGTTGTTGTGGCTGAAAATAATAAGGTGGCCGTTGTATCATTACTCCTCAGTATTTGTGGACCTGAAGGCAGAGGTGGCCATTCAAATCCCAAAAAAACAAATTTTAAAACAGTTACAGAAACAGTCGACCAGTTTTCCAGTTGTGGAAATTAAAAGAAAAAGTAAAATGTCCTGGAAAATCATTTCAGTGTTCTTCTTATTTTCCATTAGCTGAGAGTTAACTGTTAAGTTTTCAATTAGAACAGAAGCTAATGAATCCATCGTAAAAGGCTGAGTTAAGTTCAGGATCATATAAACGTTCTAATAATTAGTGCCGACTGATAAACCACATTGTGATGAACACAGACCTGTCCACAGGTAAATCACACTTAACGTGATAAACTGTATAGATGATAAAACAGAACATACAACAACTTAACGTGACGAAATGTGCCCAACACTTTCACTAATGTCCATCACACTCCGGATCCAGACTCACCACACACTCAGCTGAACACCATCTGAACTCATTTTAAGTCGAGTCATGATTTTACAGCAAAACACACAAACTCCTGCAGGTTAAAGTGGATGAGGACCTCTCGGTCTCGGTCTCGAGCCCTCAAAGGTTTGGTGTTGTCTTGGCCTCGATACACTCTGGTCTTGGTTTAGGTGGTCTTGACTACAACACAATTGTTCGCCCTTTTATAAATATTAAAAAAGTGAATATCTGAGTCTTAAAATTTAAAAACTTATGTCTGCTGCAAATATTCTCTAGACTATTTTCTCTCTGTATTTGTCTTTTAAATCAGACTTCCACATGAGGAACAGAAAGACTTTAAAGAGTTTATACAAGCAGTTCAGCTCATTTGAAAAACACGTCAAAACAGTGGTTGAAGAACATAAACTGTTGTTGCTGCAGCTCCATAAAACCTGCGTGTTTCTCTGTGTTAGATCAGACAGCAGAGCAGACACTCAGAGGACTGTATGTGGATGAATAAGGGTTCAAATTAAGACGGAGCGTGTTGGAACATGTGCGTCTCCAACTGGTGACATGGGTCCCTAGTGCATGCTGGGTATGCGTCTGGCTCGGTCCCAGCTGTTGTGAAGTGGACCTCTCTCAGTGTGAAAGATTCCTCAGTCAAGTCGCTCAGATACATGTTTATGACTCTGCGTAGACTGTTTATTTTCATTTTTAACCTGTATTTTCATTATGGGCGCCTGCAGGGGGATTCAAACCCCCAACCCAGATACTTTTTAATGCCTTGCTTCACGTATTCATCCCTACATGGCGTAGGACTCCCCCTGTGTTGATTGAATACTCACAGCTACCCAAACTGTTAACTTCTTCCCTCTGACCACCGAAATGAATAATTTAAAAACTGTGAATGTTTCATGAGTTTGTT
>JAPQRN010000016.1:18467517-18480289 GCA_037367275.1 Coranthus polyacanthus | reverse complement strand
TGTGTGTGTGTGTGTGTGTGTGTGTGTGTGTGTGTGTGTGTGTGTGTGTGTGTGTGTGTGTGTGTGTGTGTTGGGGTGAGGCTGGTCTTAAAATAACGTCCCCAACTGTTGTCACCCCTCCCCAACACCATCCAACACCACACCCCCCACTCAAGAAGCAGGTCACCACACACACAGACACACACATTCACACACACACACACACAGACACACTCACACACACACACACACACACTCACACACACTCACACACAGACACACACTCACACTCACACACACACACACACACATTCACACACACTCACACACAGACACACACTCACACTCACACTCACACACACACTCCCTGTCAGTCGGTCACATTTCCCACATGGGAGCAGTTGTGTGACTGAGCTTTAGACGCTGCAGAAACACTTTGACTTTGTGGCTTCTTTTAAAAAATCGATCTCGGACGCAGAGGACTGAGATTTGTGAATAAAATAAAAAGGTAAGAAAGTCGTCTTTCCTGCTCTGATGGTTGAACTAACTAACCTCAGCTCCACGGCATCACATTCCATCTGTTTGATACTAAAACCGTGCTTAGTTTGAGTTTCAGCTTCAGCTCAAAGCGGACGTTTGAGCCTGAGCACGTGGACACATTTTACTGATATTTACCTCACGTCTGTGGAGAAAGAGACGCTCAGATTCGGTTCATGTGAAAGCATCGACGTCGGGTTTACTGTGTTAGTGTTTAGTTTACTGACATTAAAGCTGATTACTTTTAGTTTGAGTTTAACCTTTTATTGTTGACTTTGAACCTGCAGTAAATCTGTTTATTACATCTGAAAATAGTTTCAAATCTTTCAGAACTGGTGCTTTTTGATGATCCTTTGAAATGATCGGAGTTTGTCAAATTAAATATAAAATATGTTTTAATTCACAAAATAATTTTTTTGTTGCGTTAAATACTTTGCATTTCCTTTTTTCCTGCAACAAAACACAAAGACTTCACTTGTCTGGTATCCAGGCAGATATTTAAATACATGTTCATACAGAGAAGAGAAAGGCTTTTAAACGTTAAAGGAAATGTAGTAATAATTAGACCATTGTCACGATTTGACTTTTGTTGTTTGGTTTGACTTCATTTGTGCCCAAAGCTTCTCAACATCATTCCTCGTCTCCCCTGGATACACTGAGGGTCACCTTTTCAGTCTCTTCTGAGCTGATGTGTGTTTTTAACAGATTGTTTAAACCTCTCTGAATGTGCTGTCCTCAGACTAAAAGAGAGGCAGCGCTCGGAGGCTTTTCGCAGAAGCGACCACTTGAAAAAAAAAGAAAAAGAAAAAGAAACGACTGTAACAAGTCTTTGTATCGCAGCAGCGGGTCTCGGTCGTCTTTGAAGCCGGTTAATTTGAATACTCCAGGGGGGAGAAGGAGCTCCCAGTATTTGATCTCCAAGGTAAAACACGCCGCGCTGATGGGCTGAAGTGGAAGAGTTGAAGGTTATTAGATCGAATGGTGCGGATGAGGCCGAGCTGTCGCGGCCGGTTTGAACGCGGCGCCTCTGAAGCCCTTGATGTCGGCGGTGATGAGGGTGAGCTGGGATTGGAGCTGAAGCATGAGGCGACTTGCTTCAGATTGATTTTAGGCAATTAGAAACCCTGCTGGATGTATGGACTCCGTGATTGACAGGTCATGTCTTGGCCGAACGTGACTCGCGTGTCAAAAACCGACCGGATGTGTGTGAACGACCCAAGGAATGTGTGATTCTGAACATGTGCTCCTTATAAATGAACATGGGCTGATAAATGTTTACTTTCACACGCGAGCAAATCCAGATTAATGTATATTTCACACACACACACACACACACAGATCAGGGTTCGTGAAGACGCTCAGGGCGAAAGTGTCCATCAAAGTTAATCATCTGTCAGTCAAATTAAAAGTCAAAGTGTATAAAAACGTCCCTGAAGGTCTCGTCCTGCTCTCGGTTTTGGACTTTTCCAACCGTGAAGTGTTCTCTGAAGGACACGGGAGTCGTTTCTATGGAAACCAGGTGCCTGAATAAAAGTAAAGACCAACACAAACAAACACAAGAGGAAAAGCCGACTTCATCGTCATGTTGGATGTTTGATGTGACACCGCGTCACATTTGACTAAATACTGGACATCACTTTACAGACACTGACTCAAAACAACATGAGGCTTTTATGTTTTATGTGTGTGTTAATGAAGGAAAACTGGTAAATATTCAAATTCAACAAAGCTAAACACAGCACGAGAAGAGGTAGAGTTCACATCGTCCAAACGGGACAAAAGCAACACTGACTCTAAGGACGGACTGTGATGTCTTTAACGTCCAGCGAAGAGGATTCAAATGTACCAAACAGCTGGGTTTTATGACAATAAAAGGAAACTGGTAAAGACCAAACAGCGTCGTTAATAGAAGGACATTTTGAAAGCAGCCCTTTTGTGAGAGGGAACTAAACGTGTTATATGGACCTCTTCAAAACCACCGGACCCTTTGACAAAACACACGACCGAGGAGTTTACGGTCGACGGTTTATTCCACACAGTAACACAAAGAAACGAACCCAACACGTAAGTCCTGTGTTCTGTGAGGGAAAACTACTCACGACGTAATAAAACCGCACTGAAAAAATCTGAACTGATCCTTTAAGCTCACTCATTGGCAATTAGGGCAAATGTGTGATAAGATAATTTAACAAACGTTACCCTGGAAACAAACACGTGAAGGGAGGTGACGGGGCTGGGAACGTCCTTCAGAGAAACGTAAAACACACTCAGATACGAACACCGTCACACGGGGCCTTTCTGATTGAATTAACTCAGAGTCCGTCGCCTCCATCTGAAGTCATTTGTTAGAAGATCTTCAGTCTGTTCAGGCGCTGAGAGCTAATGAGACCCTGCAGAGTGAGTGTGTGTGTCTGCATTAGCATTTTAAAGCAGTGTGTGAATTATTGAAGCGTCTGAAAGACACCGGTGACATTTTCACCACTGTTTTAGAACGACATGACAGCGCTTTGATGACGAAACCACGGTGTGTGTGTTTTAACTCACAGCTCATGTACACTGTGTGTGTGTGCGTAATCTGTTTGTGTGTTTGACTCTACTCCAGTGTTAATTTCAGGTTTCTTTGCGTGTGTTCGGTGGGCAGAGCGTTCCCTCAGAGCTCCTCTAACCGCTCTCCTTCCTCTCGGGGCAGGTCTCGATCCCCAGCGGGACGGTTCTGAGTTGTGGGTTGAGCTGTGAGATGAAAGCCTGTTTGAAAGCACACATTCTGCTGCAGATCCCCTGATTGATGAAGACACGCTGAAGTCTCAGTGAAGTCTTCAGAACCGCGGCCATCAGATCTGCCGCTCGGAGCCACCTGCGTCGTGTTTCCAAGTCCGCCGTGGGCCCGTCCTGTTCAGCGCTGCTCATCACAATCCCCTCTGCATCAGTGTGTGGACACAATAAAACCTGTCCTCTTCATGAGTGTTTGCTTGAATTAAATAGAGTACCACGTTTACATGCACACTGAGATCCGGACCGTGAACGGTAACCGTCTGATCGTCCTGAAAACGGCAGCGGTGTCGGATACAAACGCGGTGCGGATGCAAACTTTAAGTCAGCCTGTGTTTTTATCTTTCATCAAGTTCACACTGAGTCTCTTCAGTCGACATCTGCATCATCCTCATTCAAAGAACATCTGAGAAGGACCTGAAGTGCGTAGTGTCTCACATTTGTGTTCTTTCATAGAATCGAAGCCAAATGAAAAGAAAAACTCACATCTCTGTACGATGCTTTTTCTGTCAGTTATGTTTGCACTAGTAATATCACTTCACCTCCATTTTCTATGTATTTCCAGTGAGATGTTATAGTGTACAGTACAGTGACTTTTTACATTTAATGTCACACAGTTTTATTTAAAGACATCACACCTGGCGTCATCAGCGGGTTTATTTCTTTCACGTTTTATGAAAATCTACAACTTCTGGAAGGAACGGCACCGAAACCCTCAGAAACCTCAGGAAACCCTGGATTTCATTGTATTACGCTGCAACTGTTAAACATTCTGTGTCTGCTCAAAACCATCCTTTCACAAACCGGTCGACCTCTTTAATAGTCGGGAAAACTCTGATCCAGGTTTTAGATTGAACTTGTTGAAACCCTGGGACTAGATGTGCTGAACATCCACTTTCTGCATGTTACTGTATCTGCTGGTTCTGACCCAGGAGACATAACTGTCTTGGTCCATGTCAGCCTCTTTGCCAGACTCGTCTTAAGTGATTCAGCAGTGTCTTGGCCTGATTCTCGTTGCCTAAACTGGACCAAAATTGGCCAGAGTGCTGCTGAGCACCTTCAACTCTTCTTATACGGTCAAAGCTGACAGAAGAAAACCAGCTGTTCCGTTGCTCAGATGCTGAACATTCCTCTCGTACCGGTGACATGAAAAGCTCCGTGTCTTCCGTGTTTCTGTGACTGGAGCGAGGCTGCAGCCGGTTTTACAGTAGTGACGCTGTGGTTTTGGACGGCGCTCAGCGGGTCACTCTGTCAGCCAGAGCTGGCAGCGTGTGTGACCTACATTCTGCTGTAATCCGGACCGCGGCTGCAGGACGTGTTGTGTTGTCGAGGCAGGTCACCATGGAGCGGCTCGGTGACTCAGCGGTCACAGAGCATGTAAAGGATCCGTCAGAGGTCAGCGCTGTTTTAAAGGTCGCCTAATATTAGTCTGAGTTTAGTCCACCTGCGCAGACGTTACACCAGAAGACAAACACTAAACATGGAGACTTATTTCTCAGCCCTGGTTCATGTTAAAGCTTCAATGTGCAATATTTTTTAGTGTAATTTGGGAAAAATTCCATGAAGTTATCAGTGATGTATGTTAATGTAAGTGGCCATGTTTATGCAGAGTTTTCTTTTTTCATTATAAGGCTTTGGTGCAGAACCTAAAGCTAAATAAATGCCATATAAACGTGCTGAGCATCAAATTATAATCGCTTTTTCTACATCTGATGAACATTTTCTTCCATCTAAATCTCCCACATATTAAGGGAGAATGTTATGTGTTAGGTTTTGACATGGTCTCCTCTGTTTTTGTTCTCCACATCTCTTACTTAAGCTCCTCTAACCTCCTCTGTTTGTAAAACATGCTGCCTCCTCTCCATTTAAAGGGGTTTCCCATCCTGATGATACATGGAGTCCTACGAACCTCCCTCTGTCTCCACCCAGTCTTGACTTGATCTTGAAGCTGCTCTGACTTTATCCCGTCTTTTACGTCCGTGTATATTTTTGACGAGGGGAGTCTGTCTGTCTGTCTGTGTGGTTTTAGAGCGTCTGGATTTAGTTCAGTCATATCAAACTCGGCCTGTGTCAAGCCTTAAGACACATCCTGCATGTTTGTACATAATAAACCTGGAACTGGTCCCACATGAAAGTGACTCACGTTTAAAACTGGGAACATGACGTCCTCATCACTTCTGCTTTTCTGTGTGTTTTCAGGACATCTGTGAGGACATCTCGGACCATGTGGAGCAGATCCACGCCCTGCTGGAGACAGAGTTCTCCCTGAAGCTGCTGTCGTACTCCGTCAACATCATCGTCGACATCAGGTGAGTCTCCACAGACCGTCAGCTCTGGACTCTATAGTTCACCAGGGTTTACAAATGTTTTACCGTCTGATGTGAGTCAGTCTGTCCTTTATACATTATCAGCTCCTCTTGTCTGTGTTGTTCCTTTATTTTCTTTATAAACCCCATTTATTTTCACACCTTATTTAAAGCTGTATCCTCTTTCGACAGGTAACAACTGATATTTTGCTGAGAGCCAAATCTTTACATTTTAGAGCCTTTAATTTGACAGAGTGAGTTCTTCAGAAGGAGTTTTTAATTTTTTCCGTCTGAAGATTGGGTTAGTGTTTGTTTTAGATGTATTTCTCCACACATACGTGAGAAGATCAGTGTAACATACCGTCTTACGGCCTCAGTGTCAGATTCAGTTTCTAATGGAGTCGTTCATATTAAAACCTAAAATCTGCTGGTGTTGTGTCTGGTTTGTTCAGGACGGTGCAGCTGCTGTGGCACCAGCTCAGAGTCTCAGTCCTGGTCCTGAAGGAGCGTCTGCTGCAGGGTCTGCAGGACTCCAACGGAAACTACACCCGGCAGACCGACATCCTGCAGGCCTTCAGCCAGGACCAGCACCAGGTAACAGGGACCACAACACACAGCTGGTGAATGTGAATCAAGACGTCACAGTTTTTTTCTGCAAAATTAAATGAAGAAGAATGATGGAAATGTGTGAAATGGAAATGAGTGGGACATAGATGTAGACCTGGTTACTTGTCGTTTGCAGACTCGGCTGGACGCTCTGACGGAGGTGGACGACTGCGGTCAGCTGACCATCCGCTGCAGCCAGGACTACTTCTCTCTGGACTGCGGCATCACTGCCTTTGAGCTGAGCGACTACAGCCCCGGTGACGAGCCTGAAGGCCAGGGAACCGAGTCCGGCGGTGAGGACCCCATCCAGGAGAAGGAGCTCGCTACAGACCAGGATCTAAACATGGAACCGGGGCTAGAAGAGAGTGAAGGATCCCAGCTCTCCAATCACAAACTCCATAACAGTTTACCTGAACTCACCGCACCAGGAGACTCCATAAATCACACTCTGTCTGTAATACCCACAATGCAATGCGGCACGTCTAACCACAGTGAGGGTGCGAAGCGCCCCCTGCAGGGCGTGAGCCACAGCACCGAGGTGTCGCCCACTCAACCGTCTCTCCCGAAAAGAGCCGCTTTGTTCTCGGACGGAGGATCCAGGATGGAGGAGTCAGGGGGGAGACTGAGGAAGGTTAACCCGCTCTCAGGGCTCCACTTCCAGGCCGAGCTGAGCCGCAGCACCCCCTCTCTCATGGATCCACCAGACCGCACCAAGTTCTGGTTGGAACTGGACTCAGTTTATCCTGAAAATGTCTCACAGTCCTACGAGAGCCTGCAGGTCAGTCCTCCTCTGTCACTACTACTCTTAGTTATTTCAGTTCACATCCTAAATACAAATGTATGTGAATGTTAAAAGACCAACCAACCAAAAGTGTTTTCCAACAGTTATGTTCACATGTGGAAAATCAATTTAAAATAAGAATAAAAACCATATAAAAATGTGTCAAATGTTACTGAAAGCTTGAGTCGATCTGACTATAATTACAGTTGGTAATATTTATTCTTTTGGGTTGTAAGACAATTTGAGCCGCGTTCTTTCAGCTCAACCGTTCTAAAACATTCAGATGTGCTCGATGCTCGTGTGATTGTGTGAAGTTTGTGTTGGAGTCGCTGTGGTTTTGGGAATCATTTGGTTGTTGATGACAGTGGACACTTTCAGACCTGAGCTTTTATTTTGTAAGCATTTGTAATTCCTCCTAGTGGTTTTAGTAGAGTTATAATCAAACCACGGTCGAGACCAAGACCACGACCACCAGATCTTAACGCCACTATGTGTCAACTCATGAGGACAGCAGGTTTAAATTAAGAAGAATAAAGTGTAAGAAAAAACAGGAAGTTATAACAGGATAAGCAGAGCGAGAAAGACTAATTAAAAATGTACACCTGGTAACACCCCACGTGTCCTTCCTTAATCACCTCTTTGTTGTTCAACTCTTCCTGTTTCTTGTTCAATAAAGCAGAGCAACACGACCTCTGAATTCCCTTTAACCAAACAGGTCATGAACGGCAACCTCCAGAGAAGCCGTGTGAGCTCCAGACAGGCGGGACGCCCAGAGGGGAGCGGACAGAGATCACTGACCAACCAGAGGAGCTCGTCTGGGGCCAGGCCGCCCGCCGACTCCCCCCTGCCTCTGCAGGACCCGCCATCTCAGGAGGAGACACTGAGGCAAATGGAGAGGACTCAGGATGAGACACATGCTCACAGCGAGGGGGGCTCTGACTCCTCGGTGCCCTCCCCCATCAGGGAGCAGCTCCTCTCCTCAGACCTGGAGGCCTCCGGAGAGGAGTCCGACCCCCGACCGCCGCCTGCCAAGACCCAGGTCTGGATTGTTAAACGGCAGGACCACAAGGTGAAGATTTATCTGTTTGTGGAGGAGGGGGAGGTTTGGAGAGTTTACACTGTTTGTATCTTGTGTGGTTGTGGTTTTTAATGGACCTCGAACAACAAAAACAACAAAGTTTTACAGACGTGATTTTTGAGCTTCATGTAAATGTGTTTAAAACCAATACCTGTTCCTGATTTTGGAGTATTTTAAAGATGTGCAGTGAAGGGCATCTTTTGAAATTATTTTTTGACACTTCTACAGTACCTGAATTTTGATACGATACCAAGCCAGTACTTTTTCTTCCATCCAGAAATAACATCGCTTTTTCAGTCCAAACAAGACAAACAAGAGCTTTTCAAACTGGAAAGCATCATCAGACCTTATACACTGTCATATCACACAGTCAAACAGGACATGACAAACATGAGATTTGGATGATTTATTCCTCTTCTTTTCCACTTGTCTCTCCAGAAGGAGGCCCAGGTTTCCTCTAAATCCAGCCCCAACAGGGAGCACTGGTACGGCTCGGAGGAGTTCCTGGCTCTGCCTGATCAGCTTCGTAAGACGGAGGTTCTCGCTATGAATCTGGAAAGTCTGGCTCAGTCCAGGCCTCTGGTCAGTCATTAAAATGATTTACTATTATTCATGGAAGCAGATATGTGTGACTGGAATCAAACCAAACTTCCTAAATATCAAACAAATGTAAGAATGTGAGACAGAACAAAACGGTGAAAGTACTTTTAACTTGCAAACAAATTATTTATGTAAACTATTGGTCTGTTGGTCTTTTATTTTTGGATAATTTTTTCCATATTAACTGAAAAAAGAAGTAATCCCATGTTAATTTGAACGTGTTAAACACACGTTTTGTGTGTTTTTGTCCTTTAGGGGCCGGCTGGCTGCGACTCTACCCAGGAGGCCTTGCAGGACGTGGACGACTGGGATCTGACGGAGCTCAATCCTGACTGGGATGTGGGGGAGAGCGGGGACAATGTGAGCAGCGTAGGGGAGAGTGGGGACGACGTTCCGTCTCCTCTGCCTCCGCTGGTGCGTTTCCGCTTTTCAACATGAGTCACATTATTCATAGAACCCGGACCTGATGTTCTCTGTGTCGTTCCAGCTTCAGTACAGACGGAACCAGCTCAGCCGCTTTAGCCCCACCTCCTCCAGCGACATCGCACCCTCATTGGATGAGAGCATCGAGTCCGGCCCGTTGAGCGACCTGCCGTCTGAAGACGACGAGGGCTGGAGGTCCGCAGACCACCGGCTGCGGCTCACGGCGCCCCTGGTGGACGCATGTGGAAGCGTGTCTCTGGTTCAGCAGCTGCTGGAGGACGTTCAGAGTCAAAACAAAGACCCTGATATCTGGAAGAAGATCGAGGTACGAACAGTCCTCCGGTCGGCCTGTCTGTCTGTCTGTCTGTCCCATTCTTGTGAACGCAATATCTGAAGAATTCATGCACTAATTATGACGCAATTTCACACAAATGTGTAATAGGATAAAATGATGTCATGTGACATTTAATATTTAAAAGGTCATATTCACTCTGGCATCATAATGTTCCTCAAAAACACTTTCTCTCTGTTGTTTGATACCATAACCTTCTGCCACATCTGGTCGGATTCTGAATCCGAGACGCTGGTCCTGGTGTCCACCTTCAGTCTGTGCTGGTTCTACAGAATCTGCATCCAATGTGAAACATCCACTTTTCAGAATTGGCTCTTTACTTCTTCGCAGCTTGTTAGTTTTGTTGATTTTCTGCGTCTTCAAATGTCTGTCATACATATCAATATAGTGAGAAGCATTTCAACAGAAACACCCTTATATACTCTGGTCTAGTTCCTTCACAGTCTTCAGTACATATATTATATTTATAAAATGATCTCAACCTAAATACGTACAAACAATAAGACAAATGATCTAAGCAGATACAAAATAAGCATCAGTAAGTAAAAGACATAACAGACTTAGTTAGACATAGTTGAACATGACCTGGAGTCTGAGTCATGTCAGATCCTGAGACCATCTATATATCATGTTCCCTGAGGTTTAACAGTGGAGGAATGTGCAGTAGGTCTATAATTATACAACACAACCCTGCATGGAAACCGAAACATCATTTTGCTTGAAAAAATTATGACAATTCAATAGAGATCCTCCTGTCTGTGTGAGTAAGTAGCCTTCAGAGAGAGTCTAGGGAGGCGTTCATCATCTTCAACTATGTCATTAAATCCTCCACTGTCCTACATGTGAGACCAAGTCTAGGACGTTAACCATGACTTTGAACGTTTTGACTGACAAACCTTCCCAAACACACGTCTTTTCTGTCCGTCCAAACGAAAGGTGTTTTCATTTATCTAAAAGCTCTTTGTGAAGTGTCTGCTGAGATAATCCCACTTACTGTCATTTTTCTGAACATTAATTTGCTTCTGAAAAAGGAAAAGTCAAACAAAACTCCCCTCACTTTTTCCCCCCTCTTCCCCGTCCCCGCTGCCGTCTTGATGGATTGGAGGACCGCTATCGGATCGTCCCGTGGCCCCGTTAATTCATCACCTCACTTCAAAAGGTCACGTTTGATTGGCAGGCAGATTATTGATGAGGCTGCCCGGTGAACTAATCAGTCATATCTGTCATATCGAATATGGTGAAATGTCAATAGCTCTGGGGATTCGTTCTCCTCTCGGCTGCTCGTTTAATTAGCGCCATAAAGGAGCTCTGCTGCCGTAATATTTTTATTGTTTTATCTTATTAAGGTTTATTTCACCTCCTCTCCGTCTTTATTGGCTGAATATTCTAATCTGTCACACCTTTTATTCTTCTGGAAACATTTCACTCACACGCCTGTCCGTCCCCTCGGGGATGGGCGGAGTCGGGGTGTAATCTGGCGTCCGGCGGGTCAGCAGCCCGCTCATGGAATCACACGGCTCTAGTCAGATTATCAGAGCAGACGGGCAGGATGCAGCCGGATCAGTGTGAGCGCTAAAGGCAGCCGGACGGGCCCGGCTCTGAGAGGGGACGTCCTTGGAGCCCCGGGTCGCAGGTTCGATCCCATCATCAAACCGTGTCCTCGGATCCGCGCGCTCAAACCACATCCTTCACATTAAAATTCAGAATTAGTGACAATTTGACCGATTAAATGTCAACTCTGTGACCTGCTCTCGCTCCTGCAGAAATATTTTGATCAGGTTTTGAATCAGGGGTACATGTGGTGCATTTGAGCTCGCTGTTTTCAACCTTTAAATAAACATTTAAATGTCTCCTGTGTCTGAAAGCTGTTTGGATTCAGAGCTGTTAAATGATGATGATGAGAAAAAAACGAACATAAGCATAACATAACATAGCATAAATGGGACATAAGCAGATTAGATCCGTTTCTCAAACCAAAACTGGCAAGTACCAGAGATCAGACTGGATTTGTGTAAATGTATAAAAGTGTAATACCGCTGACGGCCACTAGATGCTGCTCCATAAAGCCCTGGCTCCCATAGACTTGCATTGTAGTCAGTAAAGTTTTTCCAGGAGTCATTCTGGTCTATTTCTTCACTGACTGACACATAGACTGTAGATGCATTAATAAGTAACACAATGACTTTGTTTCCTAAAGTTTATCCGGTTTGTCGTGTCAGTTAGTTAGTGATAGCATTAGCTTAACCACGCTCCGCCCCTTTTGTCCAAATATGGTCACGTCTTGCCCCAAAACGCAAACTGACTTCACAGTGTCTTTTATACGGTCTCTGGTCTGGACGTCAAAGACACAAAGGCACACACACACACACACACACACACACACACACAGACACACACACACACACACACACACACAGACACACACAGACACACATACACACACACACAGAGACACACAGACACACTCTCCTCATTCCTCTCTGCTCCTGGGTAATTAGCTGATTAGCTGCTTAATTAGCAGCATGTAATCATGGCGATGGATGAGCTGCCTAATTGAGGAAGTGAAGGAGGAGAAGAAGAGTCTCAGTGTGGATGATGACATTGTGTCTCAGTGCAGAGCGTCTGCTCAACACAACGCAGTAGAAACGGTGCAAATATCACAGTCAGAGCAGAAACAGATCAAATAGGAGCAGAAGAGGAAACGCATCACAGAAAGGAGAATGAATCCAGTGTGTTTGTTTAGCACAAGAGACATTTAAAAACATTCAGTCACTGCTGTTACTAGAGATGGGTCACGGAGATGAGAGACAGGACAGAGAGGAACGAGCACAAATACAGGACAGAGAAGACGTATAATATAAATACAAATATAAATGCATGGAGAGAGACGAGGAGAAGCTCAGTGCATCATGGGAGTCCACAGCAGCTTAGGACCATGCAGCAGAACTCAAGTAAACCTGCAGCTGCAGAGTGACGTAGACGTACACTCATCAGAAATAACACTGTGGACAGGACGGGTGAAGTGGTCATAACGTTGATGATACAGTGGGAGGGGTTTGTTAGGCAGCGACTGAACATCTATATCCTGTCCACACTAATACAGATAGTTTTCTAAACCCACCCTAAACAAAAAAACATTCTGTCCACACAGGCTTTGTGTTACTAAATAACTAGAATGCAAAAACATTTCCCAACATCTCCAAACGCTCAGACAAACCTTAGTGTGTGTTGGTCTTTAGACTGTGAACACTGTGGACCTTCAGGTCATTTTGGAGTTTTTACTGTAGTGTTCTGTAGTGTAGTGTACTGTACTGTACTGTAGTGTAGTGTACTGTAGTGTA
>JAPQRN010000016.1:18453533-18463667 GCA_037367275.1 Coranthus polyacanthus | reverse complement strand
ACACACACACAAACACACACACACGTCCGCATTCGATACAGCGATTTGTTGCCGAGGTGTAAGCGTGGATGCACACATGTGGCAGCTCAAGTAATTTCCATCAGATTTACCTTCTCGCTTCAGCCTCCTTCACTCCACCATTAGTTTTCTAGATAGCTCTCAGCCAAAGATATGAAAACAACGGCGGATGTATGAAATATTAGAATAGTCTTCTTGATGATCTGCAGTCACAGTTACACTTGTTATTCAGACGGGATGTTTGAGCTCTGACTGGAAAGAATGAATTTTAGCGCCAGCGTTGCTCTATGTCCTCAGTTTTATGTAAATGACTTCCTCTCTCTCTCTCTCTCTCTGTCTGTTTGCGTTGCTCGTTCGCTCTCCGGTCGGATCCAGACTAAATAAAATTCCGGTTGCAGCTCTGCGCTGACCTTTGTGTGTTTCTGTTCGTGGAGCTTCTCTCTGTGGAGGTTTCCCCGTCTGCGGCGCTTCACCTCAAACCACGGACTGCACGAGTTTACGAGAGAGTGGCCGAGGCTGCTTTAAATCAGCTCCGACCATCACCTTAAATATATTCACATTAAAACCAGAACCCGGCCAATCTGTGCAGCCACTGAAATGAACTGTAAAACAGGCTCCGATTGTTCATTTATTTCATCAGTTTTGTCTTACTTTGCTTCATATGTTGAATTTTCTCTATTTACATCGAACATATTCTCTCAAAAAAGCTTCAGTAAATAAATGTTTCTTTTTGTCATTACTAGTAACAAAGATTGACCCAAGTTTCTTTTCCTTATTTCTAATCATGTGTCTTTTCTGTTTAGAGCTGAGTCGTCTTTACATTTGAACCTTTTCATATTGTTCATGTTGGTAAAACGGCCCGGTTCAAACTGAGCTCAGAACACGACGTCTCCGGAGTCGCTTACTCCACCTTTAACCGGGTCGGCCACGTTGGTAGAATTTTTCCGCCACATTTTGTCTGATGGCATCGTTCCGGTTCCCGCGCGTTGCATTTCCGCTGCAGGTTTCGTATACTGCGGATGGTCGCCATAGCGATGCAGCGTAAACATGCGGTGACGTCGTCTTCACTGCAGCAAATCAACCTCAGCTTCTTTAAAAATGTCCTTGGTGGCGACATGACGACACACATACTGACCTTCTCGGATCTTCTTCTGGCTCTTCTCTCTGGAAACCTGGTGAAGATGGAACTAAAACTCCATCTGATACCGTCAGTGAAGCAGCGTCAGTCAAATCTCAAATAGTGGAAACTGATGTGGAAACAGTGATGAAATACGACGTTTCTGTTTGAATGAAGATGATTATAACCATTATGTAAAATCACTGTGTTTCGCTCTAATAATTGCCATGTGATGAGGTGATTATGTAATAATTGTTCCAGACCTTTAACTCCACTCATTTAACTCCACTCTAGATGTTTCATGTCAGACTCTGTTTTCGGTTTTTCACATTTAATGAAGGGTCGTAGTTCTTTTGGATGATGTCGTTGCACGTTTTATATTCGTTTTGAATATAAAACGTCTTTCCTTTTCGATTCTTTGTCTTTTTAGTTCGTCTTTTTCCAGGTTTGTCTGTTTCTAACGTTTCCTCTCTTTGTGTTTTGTCTTTTATTGCTTTACTCTCTCATCCTTAATTTGATCTTTTCCTCCTTTTCACTCTTTCTTTCCTTTGTTGATTCCTTGTCTTTTTGTTTCTCTATCTTTTTTCTAGATGTTTCTCTCCGACACTTTCTCGTCTTGTTTCTTGTCTTTTAATGCTTCACTTTCGTCCTCTTCTTCTGTTTCTTCTCCTTTGTTTCACCTTTCCCTGCGTTCTCCTTCGTAGTGTTTCATGAAGACGTTTCATGCAGTATTTCTTCTGGTGTAGTGCAGGTGTTTCAGTCGTCGCTGCACGTCCTTCAGTCTGTTACAAACTCATCTCAGCTGTTTGCTGCTCTCAGGTTTAAACTCTTCGTTCACCTCCATTTCTCCTTCATGGCTTGAGGTTTAAACTGGTCCTTTAAGCTGCCTGTGAAGTGGATTTAACCACAGAGATCGATCCAGGATCAGATTTTCACGTGGATCTACCACCGCCTCCACACCAAAACAAACCATAAAAACCAATGAGTTTGTGATGAAGATGGTTGAGACTTCCTCCTGTTGTTGTGTGGTCGATGTGGGCGTCTCACCAGTGGCTTTCAGGTGTTTTGTGGCTGCGTTGCTCTATAAATCCTCCGGTCGGTCAGTAGATGGCAGTAGCTCTCCACTGTGCAGCGAGCGCCTCTTCCTCTGTTGTTTTTCCTCTTCTTCATCTTCTTCTTCTTCTTCTTCTTCTTCATGAAGGCCGTCCTGCCAGTGATGGAGACTCACATGTTCAAACCTCTTGTGTCATTCACCACAGTGTATTTTTATTTTGGCTTTTCTCTTGTATCTAACTTCTTCATTTTGTTTCCTCGTCTTCAGATTCTCTCCTTGTGCTTTTCTCTCTTCGTCCACTTTGTTTCTTCTTCTTAATTTGATCTTTTCTTACATTTTCCTATTTTTTTCTTTCTAAATTATTATTATCTCATTCTTTCTGTTTTTCGTTTCCATTTTCTTTTCCTTTGGTTTATTTTTCAGAAGCTTGATAAATTCTTTTGACATTTCTTTCTTATCGTGTCTTTTTATTTTTCCCTCTTTTCTTCTAGATTTATCTTTTTCTGACATTCTCTTTTTTCTCTCCTTATTTTTACCTTTTCCTACATTTGTCTCAGGTTTTCTGTCTCTTCTGGCTCCTGTTTTCTGTTTTTCAGTTGAATTATTTTGTGACTTTTCGTCTTATTTTTTCATTCACTCTATCTTTCATCACCTGTTTTAATGTTTTCTGGAAATCCTTTTAGTTTTTTGTTCTTTCTTCTATTTTCCTGTCTTTTTCTCTTTCATCTACATCGTTCTGTTTCTCCTTCCTCGTTTCTTTCCCGTCTTTAATTTGTCTTTTTCCTTAATGTTTCCCTCTTTTCTTTCTTATTGTCTTTCTTCTCTTCCCTCTCTTTAATTTTCCTTCTTTTCTTGACTCCGTCTCCTCTTTTTCCTCCTCTTTGTATTTATCCTAATGTGTGTTTACCTGTTACGTCCTGCGGGTCTGGTTTTTTTATTTTTTGAATTTCTTTTGTTCTCGTTCTGTCCTTGAATTAATTCATCTGGAATCGGCTCTGAAACGCCGTCCTCTCCTCTGTTTCAACCTTTTTGTTTATTCTCTCCTCCTTCCAATCTGTTGCTTTTCCCTGTTGCATGTGATTACCTGTTGGATTCGGGTCTTACTTTTCCTTTTGTCTGTACTCGTCCTCCGCATCCCTCCATCCTCTGCAGATGTTTGCGTTCACTTGTTTTGATGTGACTCCAGCAGCCTCTCCACAGCAGCAGTGCTTTTACATATTATCGTCAGTGTTTTTTAGTCGGTTTCTCTCTCTTTGCTCTCGTTTCCCCAGTGCTTCGTGCAGCAGTTGGACGGCTTCATCTCGTGGCTGCAGGAGGCTCTGGACAGCACCGAGAACTGGACTCAGCCCAGACAGGATCTGGACAGCCTCAGGGTGTACCTGGACACGCACCTGGTGAGAACACACTCACATCTGTACCTCTGCACTTGTGAGGACGGAGCTGCAAAGGAAGGGTTTGTACAGATTCACAAAACGGGCTCCGTCACACGCTGCTGTGTCCGAAAAGACATGAATATTTTACACAGGTTTTTAATTTCAGCTCCACAGATCTAAGAATTTTTGCTTCTGTGAAGCTTCCCGTACAACGTCTACGATGACATTTTATTTACAGTTTGTTTAAAGCTGCAGGAGCTGAAATCAGAGGAAATTTAAAAATCCAGCCCTTCCTTCTGCAGCCTCTTCTCTCAGTCTAAATCTATGACTGAATATAAAGACAGATGAACCTGAGAAGTGAAGACACTTTTCCAGATTCACAGAGTAGAGCAGTAGAGTCACATCTGACTGAATCTTATCAGCGACCAGTAATTACACCTGTCAATCAAGTGTTTAACCCCTACCTGTCTGAAAAACACTGTGATTAGATGAAGTCTGAGTCTAGAGAAGTGGGTAGGATTCTAGTTTCCTCTTCAATTACAATCTGGTGAAAGGGAATTAAAATTCATCCAATTTGCTCAATGACGCCAAAAAACCCATCAAACCCTGCAGCTTGAAGTGTAACTTTCTCGAAGTCCGCCCACTACATGATTCTGAAAATGAGTCCAGAGGCTGATGGAGGTGATGAGGGTCTGAAGGTCCAGGAGACGTTCAGGGACATCAGGACAGAATCACAGACACCTCTGAACCATATGAGGATCTGAAAGGGTCAGTTTGAGCTGTTGTTCTGGTTTTACCTCCTCAGAAAGACCCACCTAAAAATCAGTAAAGTGAACGTTATATTTAGAATATTCTCCTCTTTTTCTCGTCGTCATACAGTTGTTTCCCACGAGGAACTTAAACCAGCCTCAGCCTCATAAAGAGACATTCTGCAGCCGGTGTTGTTGTGTCGCTGTGGGGTTTTAATACGTTATTTCAGATTCAGACCCACAGAAAAAATGAACGGATCGAGGCAGCGGTTTTAGAGGTGAAATCTCCGGTGGTTCAGAACTGAGCGATAAACGGCTTCGGTTCAACCTGTAGGAAAATGAACGAGCTTTGTCAGACTCTGACTGAAGGACAGGTTGAACACCTCTGATCGGAGGAGGCCACACTGACTTTTTTATACACATCTTAAGTTTTAGAGTCGTCTGAAACTGTCCACTTCATCATCGAGGTGTGAAGGTTTTTATGTATTTGTCAACTTTTATGTGTATTGTCACCAGTATTGATGTGTTTCATCACAGTCAAGTTACATAATTCCGTTTGCAGCTCAAAAAACATGTTTTAGTATCACTTTAATGTGTGTGTGGATCGTCTGACACACAGTTTACATTTTTGTGCGGAGTTTTAAGACTATTTTCACGTCTCAAATCCACACAGACCCATAAATGCTGCATTTGACCTGTGTTATTATCTGTAACTTACGTCATTGTTAAAAGTCTTGTTGACTTCAGTTGACATTCAGATGTTGTGACCCTCACATCACCGGTTTGTCCTAAATGTGGATTAGACAGATGTCAGTAAACAATGCAGATGTTATGTCAGTGTATAGTGTATTTTTAGAAATCTGGGTCCTGAGGAAACACCACATTTCTTTTTTGTGGCTCGAGCTGAAAAAGTTTGGGAATCGTGCAATAAATGATCAAAGAGCCTTGAAGGGACAGCAGCAAATCCACACCTTTAAAAAGATGGAAGGGTGATATTCTGGTGTTTTTATATGGAACATGACTCCGGCCTTTCAGACCAGATACGAGCTCTTAACACTGACCCTTTGGTTGGAAAAACAATAGCACGACCAGAAAAAACTCAATCTACAAGTTAACTACAGTTCCCAAGATGCATCTCGGCAACAAACGTCCAATCAGAGAGTTTGAAGTCTTTATGAAAACACAATCTTCACCTTAAACCGGTTCACGTTGAAATCCTGCCTCGGTTTGGGAGGAAGTCAGTAACCATGACGACGGCTTTGGGTCTTCGCTGCAACAATAGTTGTTTTGTCAAAGTCACGGACGTTTCGCTGGTAGGACGGGTCCTTCAGACGCTCCGAGAGACTCCAGACATCCAGGGAGCTGATGATGGACCAGTCTCATGAATCTGCAGCTTGACTCGACTCGACACTAAAACTGTGAAAACCATGGATGTTTGTGCTCTTTAAAAGGACAGTACATGTGTGTCATTCGTACCGCGAGGCGTCGATGTAGTTCGATGATGTGGGATCATGGGAGTTGTAGTTTCTCCACCGTTGCTGATGAAAATCTATCTGATAGAACTCATTTTTACAGATGAGGTGACGCATTATGTTTGTATCATTATATCGTGATGTTACTTCATTCTAATGAAAAGTCAAAGTCAAAGTTTTTTGACTTGTTTTATTTTGTCTCTGAGTCTTGTTTATCCTTCAAAATAAGAGAAGCTCTAAAAACTAGAGATGACGCAGTAAAAGGTCGTTAACTTCATTAAATATGTTCATTATCACTAGTTGCTTGATGTTTGGTTAAATTCTTTACTAATTTCAGTCACGTCTTAAGTAACAGATAAACTCAATTTAACAATGATTTAAATAAACAGAGACAGAGAAATAAGGAACAGTGAACATTTACAGTTTGGTTGTAAACACACAATCGTAGTTTCATCTGAACGTAGATGTGTTTGTGTAAATCAGAAAAAACCTCTTTCCTCCCGCTGCTAAAAACAATCCCAGAAGAAACAGTGACTCTTCGGTCCATCTTTACTATAAATAGAAATAAACTAACTTAAAGATACAACACTGTCTTTAAAATACCACGTTTACGCTGGAGCTCGGCCCATTTGACGTGAGCTTTAAGTGGAGTGAACTCATCATCCATCACAGTTACATAACATGCATGATGTTAAAAGAAAACATTATACAGACCTTTGTATTCATTCTAACGTTAAATGTAAAACTGTTGTAACCATCGAAAAGACAAAAAACATCCTCACAAAGATAAACGTGCAGCAGCACATACACAGACACACATTTAAATATAAATTCTATGTGCTGTTTGTTCGTCACGTCTATGCACACAGTACACACACATTTGCATACATGCATATGGATGGACTCGCACACGACACAAACACACACACCTGTGTTAACCCTGGGATAATGTGAGTCTGTTCAGTTTTGTGATTCTCAGCGCTTCACATCCAACTCTTGTTTCAGGTTTTTGCTTTTTTTGGCCTTTTCTGCTTAAAAAGCCAGGTTTAAGTGCATCTCTCTGTAGTTTATACAGACTCAAAACCCTGCAGAATGACACAAAATATAACCTAAAGTGTGTTTAATTACAGTAACACAGCCTCAGTCGTCATGTCAGACTGTGTCGTAAACACTGGACTGAACCTACGTCTTCATTCGCTCTTCGTGCTTCCCCTCTCGGTTGCTTCCAGGCTTTTATCCCCACATGAACGCTGCTATGAATTGTGGGTGCGCGGTGTGTTGGACTGTGGACTGGAGCTTAAAGGCCCATGAGGGAGCCCTGAAGCACCGCCTGATTTTACAGCCAGATGGCTCTGAACCTGAGGCCACAGTGGGATTTGACCACAGATCCAGTTTAAATGACACGTAGGCCTCATCGTCCTGCTCCGTCTGACATTTATCTAATAAAATAAAGCTCTGTCAAAGCGCTTTAAAGCCTGAACTAGTTCATAAGTCTAATGCCATATCCGGTTCTGTTCTGTTTGAATCCAAGCTTCATTCACAAAAATGAGTAAAGAGTTGAAAAGAGCCGTTGGTAGAGGAGACGAAAAGACGTGACGTAACCGAGACGAAGAGGTTTTGACATGACGTTCAACGTATTTCTAAAGCAAACACTTAGTGACTAATATGTGAGGAGGTGATATGTGAACATGAGAACATGTCAGATGATGATGAGAGAAGGTACGAGAGCGGACATCGATCCTTCAGTCCTCAGAGACTTTACACAAACGTAAACTGTCTAAACGAGTTGTGAAAAGTACAAAATAAATACAGCCATGCTGATCTCATATTTTTGCATTTTTTTGTATTTTGCCTGTTTTTGTGTTTCCTGTTTCCTAGTTTTTCATTGATGGTTTTTGTGCAGCAGCAGATTATTTCTCTGCAGTACCACAAGTGTCCACCGGGGGAACTGGCAATAAGCCTGAACGTCTTTAATACATCTGTGGTTCAGAGTAAGAACGAACCGGTCTTGTATTTATCTCTCTTTTGATTTCCCTCCGTCTTCATTTGTTTCGCCCTCCTTCATTTTTAATTTTTACATACGTGATCTAAAATAGGCAGCCGCGCGTCGTCCTCTGAGAGCGGCATCACTGAAGACACACACACACACACACACACACACACAAACACACACACACACACAGATGAGAAGAAGCACTTTGGCAATCACTCACAGTCTTTATGGCAAACATATGGTCTTTAACACACACACAAACACACACATACACAGAGCTGCACTCATCACAGATGCATTCAAGAGGACGAGGAAATGAGACATGAACACACACACACACACACACACACACACACGTTGCATATCAATGTATGAACCAACTGATGCACGAGTCAGTTTGTATGCACACACACAGACACACACAGACACACAGACACAAACCAACAGATTGTATTTGCATATAAGCGTACAAATGCAAACATATATGCACAAGAGTAGGCATGTGTTTTCCACACACACACACACAGAGGTGCTATTTGCATACATTTGCATGTTCCTAGACAGATTTCCAAATCAGCATCTCTACATCCGTCCCTGCAGAACAGCATCACACACACACACACACACTGAGTTGTCTTCTGTAGATATCTGTGTGTGTGTGTGTGTGTGTGTGTCGTGTTTGTTTGTTTACACGTGTCTGCTTTGTTGTGGGTGCCAGCAGCGCTAACGTTAGCGGCGGTTAGCTTCAATTAGAATTGCCGGCTCTTAATTGGCGCGTCTCGTTAAATAAAGCAAAAGAGGATGAAAAAGCATCGCTAATAGGACTTTGAACTGCAACACTGTTGATAGCGTGTTAGCTAAGTGACTGCGTGCGCGTTAGTGTGTGTCAGCGTCGATAGTCACACTTGCACTTTGTAGTTATTAGTGTGCGTTTGCGTGTATAATTGCGTGTGTTTTTGCTGATTGCTGCCGTCGTCAGGTTCTGTCAGTAAAGTTTAGTCTCTGAATCTGACTCTGTTTGTCTCATGTTTGTGTTGTCTTCTGCCGTTGTGTGTTTTTCTTTCTCCGTATCGACTCTGGGAACTGAAATCAGTATTGTCCACTGTTCAAGTCACGTGATTCAGATCCATCCATAAAGACCTGCAGTTTTATGGATCTAAATGATCCATAAAACCATAATTTACATGCAACACCCAATTCACCGTTCATATTTATCACTAATGAAAATCATAGGTTGTTTATAGGCGGGAAAGTGACCTCAGAGCTGCACAGATTCATTAGTGAGTGAATCATAAAATGATTTCACTGTTTTGATGATTAATTAATTGTTGGTTAGTTATTTGGCCAAAGATTCTCATGTTCCACCTCCTCATATGTGAAGATCAGCTCATTTTCTTTGTGAGTGAATGAAATATCTTCAGACTTTTGGGAAATTCCAAGCGTGTCTTTTGACTGCGTTTGGCATTAGCTGCAGCCCTAGCGCCGTCGTGTTCGTACCAGTCGTCGACCGCTACGTGTTTGAACAGATTGAAGTTGGGTTTGGTGAATAACATCGGCTCATTCCAGCCGTTAACAACTGGGCACAAGAGGGACAATAGACACTGCACAAAGAACGATGCTTTTCACTGCTTCGCCACGGGAAATTAAAACATGTTCTGTGACAGTATTTTGATGAGTTTACGTAATAGTCCAGAAGGGTGAACTTTACGTCTGTGTGGTTCATCCAAACATGGACACAGCTTGGGTTCAGGGTTTAGTGCAGACTTTACCTCTGAACTTAAGAGAGAACATACGTCACCAGCTTCAGGCTCCAGGATAACGTATCCTTTACAAGAAGAATACAACACGATGCGGCCGGACGGAACAGTGAGACTAAAAGAGAAAGCATTTAAAAGAATGTATGGAAATTGCACATTCCTTGTAAGATGTTAAATGAATAAATACTGCACATGAGCAAACCCATGAGATTTAAATCAACCTACCTGAGTAGAGCTGACACCAGAGTTCTTACTCTGAATGTAGAATCATCTGTATCAGTGAAGGAAACCTGATCATGTGACAGTTTACATGTATGTGATACTGTATTAACACAGACTAGTTGCTCTATTAACATACTTTGGCGTCAGGTGTAGTTTGCTGTTCTCTCTCTCGCCGTCGTCTGTTCGGTCTTTTCTTGTTTCTCTCGTTTCTCACTCTCTGCTTTTTGCCGTCGTGTTTCTCCCTGACACACACACGCACACACACACACACACACACACACACACACACACACACACACACACTCTCTCTCTCTCTCTCTCTCTATATATTGCTGTCTCGTCCACACATAAACACACAAACACACACAGCTCCAGGGCA
>JAPQRN010000016.1:18349628-18363176 GCA_037367275.1 Coranthus polyacanthus | reverse complement strand
GGAGGGGGGGGGACAAACAGTGGGGGAGGACGGGTTCATCTACTGTCAGCAGCAGGGGAGAGAGGAAGCAGCTGGACAGATAACAAGAAAGAGAAAGACAGAAATACTGCGAAGACGACGCACAGACACAAGAAGAAACAACAAAGAAGAAGAAGAAACGTGAAGACGGACGGACGGACAGACTGAGACAGACACACACAGGATAATCTACGGAAACATCTGTGAGCGAGAGACGAGAGGTCGGCGCAGAACAGTGTGTGTTCGTCAACTGAAGGAACTTTGAACGTTTAGAGACGTCGTAGGAGATATTTACAAGAACGAAAGAAGAAATGGAAGAGAGTCAGAAAGAACGGTGTAGAAACAGAAAATATGAAAAATTATACAATACATTTCAAAAAATGTGAAACAGAGAAGGGAATGAAAAGGCAGGAAAAAGAAGTGAAATAATGGACTCAAAGAAAAAAATTATGAAAGAAACAGTGGGAAAAAAACTGAAGAATGAAAAAGAAGCAACGAGACACATAAGAGGAATATAAAAAAACATGAAAGAAACAGAGATGATGACGGACTGAAAAAGGAAAACAAAAGCAAATCAGAATGATCCTCTAATCCCAACTTAACATGCTTTTCATTTGTGTTATGTAATATTTCATGGATGTATTTGGGTCGTTTATGTGTGATCGTTGAAGTTATTTCTGTCGTCAAAGACAGTAAATCTATTTAAAACAGTGATGTAGGGTGTGGTAGAAGACCACAGGACCCCTGTAGGCGTCCGTCGTCGTGCCTCTCCGTCGGCCTCCTCCCTCTGCTCGCCGTAGAAGAACCCGTCCCCTTCAGCGTCTCTCAGGCAGCTAATAGAAGATGACAGCGAGCCTCTGATATCGATACCTGCTGCATGATGAGGATTAAAGATCCGCCGACTCCCTGCCAAGAACACACGGCTCCGTCTGCGTGTGCGCGGCTTTGATTAGTGCGTGCTTGCGCTTGGGTTTGTGTTTATTTCTCGGCCTTGCGTGTGCGCTTAGCGGAGTTCTAAAGAGGTGTTTTCTCGTTAAGAGCCGCTCGTTAGGGGCTGAAGGCGAGCAAACAGGTGAGACGTTGCCGCGGTAACGCCGTCAACAAACACCTCAGACTTTCATCTTCGCCTGCTCGGGAGGAGAAGAAAACACTCAGCTCTTTCATCTACGAAGAGGAGCAGAGACGAGGGAGAATCAAAAAGAAGAGACGGAGAAAGAGTGACGAGAGGAAAAGGGCGGAGGACGATGGGAAGACGACGAGGACGCAAAGGAAAAGAGACACAAACTTATGGTCATATAGATCTCAAAGGGTTTACAAGATGATATAAAGAAGTCATTTACACAATAGGATGTTTACGTTTCACTTTTCCTCACTTTCACTTCTTTGTTTCTCTAAAAACCCTTCTATTGAAACAATCCTTCGTGGTTGAGCAGCTTGTCACTCGTGTCCACAGTGAAGCCGTAACCTAAGACACCGGGTCACGAGTGGACATTGCTTTATTTTGACGGGGTCAGGAAGTCGTGTAAGGACTCGGCAGCGAGAAAACGAAGGGGTTTGGCCGAAAAGCTCAACATGTTAAGGTCTAGGAGATGTTTGTGTGACCACTTCCTGAGGCAGATTTTGTACGAATGTCATCATAGTTTGACGTCTTGACTTCGAGTCGGTTTGAAGAAATTTAAATCTTTGAATCACTTTTATGTGTTTGAATCGTAACACAGGCACCTTTCTCAGTTGTCTACATCCATGCATCGACTTGGTTCAGAAAGTCCAAAGATGTTTACGTTCGCTCGCTTCGATGCAAACCACGTCAACACTAGCTACTGCGCAAACAGCTGAATGTTTGTTTGAATGTTGCGCATCGTACGTTCAGGTTCAGACCAAAGATCTGCAACAAGACAAACCGTTTGAGACGTCGCAGGCGAAGGTTTGAACTGACCCGTCTCAGCTGGACTCAGACCGGCCGACGGCGTCTCGAGACTCCGTTTGTCAAATCTGCGGAGGCTGCTTTTAGAACATAGTGTTACATGGTGTGTTTTTCTCAGTATTTATGGCTGTAGCTCATCCAGCGTTGTCCGCGTACGTGTTTTCTGTCCTTACTGGAGGAGACACCGACTGTCCCGAGAAGAGGAGGAGAAATTCTCGCCTGTCTTGTTTTTGTTCTTGTTTCATCAGCACCAGAAGTGCAGCTGTAGTAAATAACTCCCTGCCACCGACCTCAGTCACATTTTTATAACCAGCTACGAAACCCCCAACAGTTAGAACAGACGTACAGAGAGTTACCATGGAAACGACACACCGTCTCCAGCTCGTCTCGTGGCAGATATTTGGTCTGAAGAGATGCGCTGTTTGTTATTACTCTAGAGACACGTAAAGACGAACGCACTGGAAGTTTGTGAGTTTCATTGTGAATCTGGACTCAACGACGTGGCTCTGCTTTGTACAGACATTATTTATATTCACTTCTGTTTCCTAAAGAAGAAACATGTGACTCAGTTTGACTTTTCAGACGACAGTGTTTCTCTACATTACAGAAGATAAAAGACAATAGAGTGTGATGACAGCAACAAGACAAGAGCAGGACTTGTATGTAAACTTCTGTGGAGATGAAGAGAAAGACCACGATGATCAGCATCAGAGAGAGGAGGATAAAGACAGAGTGAAAGATGGAGATAGTGTTAAAGAGAAGAAAAGACAGTGAAAGAAAGAGGAGACAAAAAGAGACACGGAGACAAAGGCTGCAAAGTGAGTTGCAGAGGAAGAAAAAGGAAAGATGAATGAGAGAAAGAGGCCGAAAGACAAATACACAGAGAAATGCGGACAGACAGAAGGAGATTGGATTTTATTGATAGCAGCGTTTTAACTCTCGCCGGCGCGTTCGCTCTGCTGCATTAGTGAGAACAGTAAATGCTTTCACTCACAAAGACTTCATATATCCTCCATTTGTTTACCGCTGCTGAATATTTTAAGAGTAAAGCTTTCATCCCTAAAATGTCGCCACGTGTCGGGCGGCAAAAAACCGACTGCAGCTAATAACTTACAATAATCAATAAGAGCCCATGATGTCAGCTGTAATCCATTTCAGTCTCTGCTGAAGGCCACTCGGCATTTTTCCATCACAGGGGGATTTGGTTTTGTTTCCAAGCCAAACGTTTCCTTTAATTTGTTTTTAATGAGTTTATCTTTAACCGTTTGGATCTGAGTTTTACCGTTTGTCTTCTAATCAACTGGCTCTAGTTTGTTCCTCGTAATCCTGTTGGAAGAGTTTATTCCAAATAACACAAGAAACACATTCACAGCAACGTGTGTCTTTATAGTTCAATGGAAAATAGAAGTGTCACGTACGCAGCGTATTTTCCGATTTAGACTTTTTTTTTTTTTACTCCAGTTTGCGACACTCGGTCTCCGTGCGTTGGACACAACTAGACGACGGTTTTCCAGTCTGGAGTAGAGATGCATGTCCAAAAGAAAAGCTCATGTTTCTGCTCAGAAGGAGAAACACTCCTACTTTCAAACTTTCATCAAAGACCTGGACATCAACAGATGTGAGCAAATATCACAACGCCGACCTTTTCAGGAACACGGTTGAAGGAGTGAAAGAGGTCTTCACGGTCCAACAGGTCCAGCAGAAGCAGAACTTTGATCAAAAGAAGCAACGTGGCTCCAGCAGCTCCAGTTGTTCATCAGTATGTGAGGCTGTGTTTAACGGAGGAACGGCAAAACCGGATTATTCTGGGCCTGTAGATGTCGTTGTGTTTTTGGATGAATAAATAACTGACTCCATCCAAATGTATCGCACATTTTAACCAGATTTTCAGAAAATCAGCAAAAGCAAAGCTCGTTTAAGAGTGGGTTGGATGTGGTCTTTAATACAATGAGCTGATAGATGTCAAAACCTGAGTCACTTCTTTTCTTCTTTTCATCTTCCTTTGGACGTCTCCCAACTGTCTGCGTTTCCACTCAGGTTTTTTTCATGCGTTAATTGAAAATGTGAATAAAAACAGCTGAATGGAAACTGGCCTGAAAGCGATCTGATCTAAACCCACTTAAACATCCAGATGTTTGAAGGTTCGACTTCTCAACTTAACTCTGGTTGTTTTTGTTTTCAACAAGACAACGGCGTTTGTACAATCCGTGTATCGTCACTTCATTTGTTTTTCATAATTATTTCAATGAAACCAAAGCTCGAAAAACAACAACAACTCGTCGTTTCCAAAACCAAATTGAAACAAAGGACGACTCTTGTTTTATCGTCTTCAACGTGCGTTTGATGAAAATACCGACGGAATTAGTGTTTTATTATCAGTTTTTTCCATTTTGGTTTGAAATTAGAAAAAGTTGTTAATTGTTGTTTCATTGTGTTTTGATGTAATGAATAAACAAGTCACACACAGCTTCCCCTATAGGATTAGAACTCAGTGTCCAATAGTCCTCATTTGTCTTCATTTTCTCTTTCCTTGTTGCTCTTCTTTGATCGCTGCGCTCCGTGACCTCTGACCCCATCTCACGAGAACGACAGCCCAAAAAGTGTCGTCGTCAGACTAAATTGATATTTTAATGCATGCGGTTTTACCATAAATGTCACAAACACGGCGGGAAAGTGTGTGGGAGAGGCACGTCTTACTTTATAGTCGGCTTCCATTTTCAGTCAATTGCTCTAAAAGCCCTTAACGAATCCTGCTGACTTTCAGACCCCATTTATATGTGATGTTAAAAACCCGAGTGCAGGAAACAGATGGATTCTGGGTCAGAGGAGGCGGTCGTGATGTGACCCAGCGGTGGAACTTCATGCATCGTACAGGATTAGAGCGGATTCAGCTGTTTTTTAAAGGAGCGATTATCGCTGTGGTCTTCGACTGCAAACGCATCTTCAAACTCAAAACACACATTCAGCGACAGGTTATGCAAACAGCACCAGGGAAACGCAGGACTCCAGCTGTTGGCGTTTTGCTGCGTAATACCCATGCAAAAAAAAAAAAAACACTTATGAAAAATATAAAAATATGTTAGTGCATTAAAATTGCGTGTAAAACAAAAGCCCTCGGTGTGAAGGAGTTCAGTGTTTTCCTCTGCAGCTCAAAGTATCTCACACTGAAACATGAAAAAAGAAAAAGAAACTGGAAAATCACAATAATTCAAATCTTAATTTTCTTTCTCATACTCTATATGACCGCTGTGACGCAGTTTATACTTCTTATGTTTTGAAATGTCTGAGATGTGTCTAATTTACATCAAGCCTTAACTACTGTTACTTTCACTTATTTATTCTATATATTATATTTATTTAAAGAATCAGTACTTGTACTTTTACCACAGTCTGTACGGATCTGTGTTCCACCGGAGTAAAGGATGTGTAGCTTTGCCACCTCTGTTTATTCCTGAGATTTGATGAAAAGAGGATCATCTTAGCAGAATAAAACTCCTTCATAACCCACTAATCACTAATCACCGTACGACATCCACGTCTCCTGTGAACAACCGCTGGATGCAGGGATTTGTCAGAGTCTTGTTACAGTGAGAACGTCAGGAAAACAGTGGAGATGCAGCACAAAATGGATGGATTACGAGTGGTGTTTTACTGGGTTTCTCTCCAAAACAACATGACCTAGACCTTAGGAAAAGTTTTGGATGCGGTGTACAACCGGGTTTCCCTCCAGTCTACGAGATGGGCCCTTTGTGGTCCCTGGACTTCGGTTTGGGAAACCTTGGCCTTGAGATCCGGAGGAAGTGATCTCTAAACACTCCTCCTGCTCAAGGTGCTGCTGAACAAGCCTCGTTGTGCTCTATATGTTGTGTTTTTTTATAAATTCAGCCGGACAGACTGCAGAAATTAAACTGCAGCCAAGAGAAAGTGGAGAGCGGGAGAAGGAGGATGAAACGTAGAAGAAATGTCAGCGGAGGAGGAGAGGAAAGAGGGGGAGATGGGGGAGATGGGGGAGAGTTTGCAGACGACAAAGTTTGGTAGCTGTAGGCGGTATTAGCAGCAGCAGAGGGAATATGTGTGAGGGAACAAATTGTCGACAGGAATTCATTAGGCTCGTTGTGCGATAACGAGTGCTTGTGGTTTTAATTGACTTAATCAACAAATAGAATTAATCAGAGATTTCTAATTAATGGTAATTGATTGAAATATCCACTGGGTCACAGCGCAAGCAGCCAAAATTCTCCCTCCCTCCCTCTCCGTCTCCTTACTTTATAATTCGTCCTTGTCTTCTTTCCCTCGGCTCCTTTTTTCTGTCTCTTTCAGTCTTATTCATTTTATTTTATTTTCTGTATTTTTCCTTGTCGTTCTCTACATAAACTCCTGCTTTTTAAGCATTTATACTTTATATTCATCTTTATCTGAATCTACTTTATTTTTTTATCTCTTCTCTAATTCTTAATTTTCTTGTTCCTAAATTTGCCGACTTCTTTTACGTCTTCTTTTCTTCATCCTGTATTTCTTTCTCTGATTTCTTCTTGTGTTTGAGAGTCTTCTCACCAGAAACACCAGCCTTTTCACCCCAGTCCCAGTTTCCCCCTTGGTCCTTCTCCTCCATTGTGTGAAGTCCTGTGTAGAGTACGGTGTCAGTTTCTTATCGAGACGTAGCGGTCATCAAACCCTCCAGGTGGATTCTTTTCAGATGCAGATTTTAAATGGAGTGGCACGAATCGAGGCAGCGTAACATGGAGCGTGGCCGCCGGCTCAGGGAAAGAAGGTGAAACGTGAATATCTTTACAAATAATTATGCAGAAATGGTCAAATAATCTTAGTTCAGCCCATTATGACTCGATGCAACATATGCATTTAAGACCAGGTGCAGTGTTTATGTGCTTCTCCTTTTAGCTGGACATTATTTCCCCTCATTCATTTGCAGGCTGCGACTAGAAGAGTCCAAACAAAAGGCATCTGAAACAACTACTGCAGCCACAGACTGCGATGCAGAATCAAAACTACTTCTTTACATTTGTTTCACACTTTTGAGATCAGCTTGTGATGCTTTGTGCTTTATTTTTGTTTTATGGCCTTACCTCTTCCATTTCCAAACTGTACGAGTTCAGTTTAGTTTTAACGTCAGCTGACGGGGCACGGTGACCTTTCTAAACCGAGACCGACCCGGAGACAAGCACCACGTCTTAAATGCATCTGGTGTTAATGGGTTAATGCAGACGCAAAGGAGCAGAATAGATGAATTGAAGTTTTCCAAATGCAACAGCAGAGGCCTCGTTTTTTCCTTGGTTTTCATTCGGACGAACAAACCAACGAAGATTGACGAGACAATTCATGAGACAGCTGCTTTGGTTTGGACATGAACTGATGATCTGCATCAAAGATCCTATTGAACGGTTTAAAAACCAGCGTCTCAGCCTCCACGATGCTGAAGCCAACGCGATGGATCATAAAGTAAAGACAATATGGGTGAAGTTTGGAATCCGACGGCATCCACAGCAGCTCCAGAGGAAACCCCGTCCAGTCATCAGCAAGGGATAGAGCAAGACGGCGCGAAGGAACCAGCATTTCAGAAAAACGCTTTTAAGTTGTCAGTAGAATTTATATTGAGGACGCTGTAGTGCTAGGGGTAGAGCCAGAGGGGAGGGATGGGACTGTTTTAAAACCCTGAACCATGTTTAAACAGCCTCTTGTCAGGTATTCCGTCACCTTTCTGCACAGTCGAAACCAAAATACAAACAGAGAAGGAAGAGATCCGGCTCAAACTGAGAGTCTGAGCTTGTCGTGTTGATTTGAAGGAACCTTTTTGTAGATTGTGCATTAATTTTTCATCTTCAGGGAGAGTCTGGAGCTAATCTTAGGGGATGTTAACAGAAACTATAAAGTCGCCACTGATTCAAGTTTTTCTCTGGGCCTGATGTGACTGTGTGTATATTCATTAGATTTGTTTGCATCTTGTTAAATTGGGATCATTGAAAATCTGCTGAATTATGCGTTTGCACAACTATCACTGGATTAATGTGAGACTGAAGAAAACCGGATCACCTGTTTTCTACGGCAGCGTAGGAACTTTGTATGAGCTCCTGTTATTTTACAGTGTATTTTCTCATTAGTACAAGATACCAATTTAGTGTTTTTTTACAAGAAACTTTCCACATTATCACACAACATGAACGTATCTCATTAAAACGGAATCGCAGCCTTGTCCCTCTTTGCCTCGCTCTCGTTTCAAAGCGCTTTACTGTCGTATGAAGCGGCAACATATTGTAGCAGCCACGCTAACAACCTCCACTCTCCTCTATCTGCCTTTTCCTTCCCTCCCTCCTCCATCCCTCTCTTCTCGGCAGGTCTCGGTAATTAGATTGTGGAGATGAGGAGGTGGAGGAGAGTTAAGAGGATTTTGTTTTTAGGAGAGGGAGATTTAAGAATGAGAGGGGGATGGAGTGGGAGAGAGCGAGAGATCGAGCTCGAGGAGAGAGGGAGGATGGAAAAGAGGGAGATGGTGAAGAGGGAATTAAAGAAAGAGGAGAGCAGATCCTCTTCTTTTTGTTTATCCCGAGTCGGTCACCCTCCCTGAAAGACGACGTTGAGTGACAGAGGAGGAGAATAAAGGAGGAGATAAAGACATCACTCGTTCATTTCGCATCCCTCCTGTTGTTCGACCTTGAGTGTGGCCACATAGAGAGGGTTTTGTTTGGGTTGTTGGACTGTTCTGCTTCACCATAAGCTCCATAGAGGCGCAATAATAACTAAAACAATCCCTGATTTGAAAAATTAAAAATGAAAGGCATCGCTGAACGTAAACACAGATCCAAAAGGTGCCTTTAAGCTTGTAGCTCATGATGAATTCAACAGAAAAAGACTTCGGAAAGTGCAGGTAGAGTGACCTGTCGTCTGTGTCTGTTTTAGATTCAAATAACAATCGACAAACAGTAGGGGTTTTCTTGGCTCAAATTGCCAGGAAAACATTTCCATTTTATCTTTCTGTGAACCATGGATATGTACAAACGAGCCCGTTTTCACTCTCTGTCAGTTAAGATGTCGACGACGTTGGCCCTGGTGACGCCGTTAAATAGACAAAAACCCTTCCCTCGACTCCTTTCCAACCTTAACCAGGTTTTTAAGCCTAAACCTGACCGCCATAAGGTAACCCTGTGGTTGAAACGTGACGGAGTGAGAATGTATGACTTCTATGTAACGTGATGTCATTGAAGTTAGTTTTATCCTCAGCGTTCAGGAGGTAGAGGTGGCGGATGGTGGATTTACATAATCCAGGACTTTGACGCCTCAGAAAAACATGCACCTTAAGCTCAACACAAACTCACCATATCGTGAACTAAACCCTCCAAAATAGAGTTAGAAAAATACAATTAAAACATTTGTACATTTGTACATTATAATTCTTAGTTGTGTGACTACACTGTGGTCAGGTTCAGATCCCCAAACCCTCTTCTCTGAGACTTTATTTTTGAACAAAAAGGAGAAAGACAGGATCCTAAGTCTCTATTGTTTCTGCACTGATAGTTTTTATGCACTGATCCGTCTTTCTTTCTGTGGCCGGTCGAGCCTGGCTGGGCCCATATTGACTCAGAGGGCTCTACAGACACAGTCGGACAAATATTTGCTAAAAAGCTTTCCTTCCAAAATACATGGAAAGCCCTGGAGTGGCTGCAGAGAAAGGGAAAGGGGCAGAGGATGAGGATGAGGATGAGGAGGGAGGGAGGGCTGAGAAAATCTGAAGGCAGTGTGAGACACAACGGTGGTTGAAAACAGAAGAGAGATCAACTTAGATAAAATCATGAAAAAGATTCATCTGTTTTTGTTACTAGTTAAGATTTTAACTGCACAACTTTCTTTACTTTACATACAAGTTTAAATGTGATAAAATGTGGATGAAGCGGTCTGCATGCCTTCAAATACGTAGATTGATGTAATAAATAATTCAAGTTGCAAGCAGCTATGATTGGGTTCTCAACGTCCGCACACTTCAGGGCTCGGAAATGGAAAAAAAACTTCCTGTGTGGTTTAGGGTTCGGCTCCTAGAGGCTTTTTTGAGAGTCTGGACCCGATACGCGTGTCGACCAAATTGAGTACGTCTACGTCAAACCTCATGCAGGGGCTTGATTTATGAAATTCTGATATTAAGCCATTTCTGGTAAAACATTAAAATTCTCTGCATCACCGTGGCAACACTGTTCAATGAAAAGTCCACGTTTTGGCTTAATGACTTGATCATCTAATCACAAAGGTCATTAGATGAAACTATAATATGTAAGAAAAAGTCATTACTAATGTATGTAAAATAGTCCTTATAAAATCCTTATAGATAGAGCAGGTACCAGTGCATGTGTCCTAAACGTGCTTCACAGACGTCGCAAGATGGAAACAAACATCAGGTCTTTAAAAGAAAACAGATGAAAATCAAACTGGTGAATAAAACCCCAGTAAAAGGAGATAAAACACAGTTACAACTCAAGCAAAATCAGGTTTTTTCTGTAACTCTTCAGCTTTGTTCCATTCAAATCTTCAGATCTTCTGTGAAAGTGCGTCTCCATGTGTAATGAGGGCGTCCTGGGGGGCAATTCGCTCGCGGCGTAAGTCCAGTCAGTTTATCCATAAAGCATGTTTAAAAACAACAAATGTTGACCAAAGTGCTGTGCAGAAACATCAGAAACACAGAGATGAAACACTCGCATAAATAAGAGAAAATAAGTGAATTAATAAGAGCGTGGACTATCTCGATGAAATCAAACACAAGCAGCAAGAAGATACAAACAAGTAAAAACCCGAATGAAACGAGGTGGGTTTTAAGACATCAAGGAGGGAAACGAAGCACCATCTCATGGACACTTTGAGATTCAATGGACGTCCATAAGATGTGAAGGCTTCACGTCACCTCTCTGGAGATCTTCAGTGTTTCATTGAAGACGACGCTGCTGGAACACATTGATCTTGTTGTCGGAGGCCGTGGACCGTCTTCCAGATTTTTCACGGAGACATCTGTTGGAATCACGACGAACAGATGATCTGACAGAGTTTGAATCACGCGCTCCACTCGTATAACGTTAGCCGTTTGTTTCGTTAGCTGTAGCTAATGTGACGGCATCAGATTCGTCGTGTTCCACAAGTATTTAACGTTGGCTTCGCTCAAGCTGATCTCCTGAGTGCCTTGATGATGAACGTCGTGATATTTGAGTGTATATATGTGTGTATATATTTAACCTGTCGACGTTACAACGGTTTAATATCTTCACATTATATGACGATGAGGTGAGGTGAGGTTCAGTAGAAACGTCCTTCAAAGACTTGAGACTTTTATACTTTGAGACATTTCAGAGCTTGGACTTTGTCATTTTTACTGCAGTACAGAAGTGGAGTCTGTACTTTTTTCCAATCGTGATCCTAAAACATCCCCGACCTTAAACCTGACGCGTCTCCGCTCGGAGGTGACGTAAAGAACTGTTCAGCCTCTCATTTGTACCCGTATCATATGAAGACATGGGTTTGAAATGACTTGTGAGTCAACGCGTCCGTCTTTCTGTGGTGGAAGCAGCAGATTGTGGAGTTATGACTCGAACAAACCTCTGACTCTTAACACCTCGAATTATTGTTCCAACTTCAATCTGCTTTACTTCATCTTCCTGCGCTGCTTCCTGTCTGCTGCAGTTATTTGGCGCAGAGCGAGTATCACTCAGTCGTTTTTGTTGCTCCTTCAACGTAATACACACCTCCTGTCGCAAATAAATGTATCTGCAACACACACACACACACACAGACACACACAGACACACACAGACAGACACACACACCTGGCTTGTCCTCTTGATCCTGTCTGCTGTATTCTGCATCCCCATCTCCTGTTTAGACAACCAGGCGAGCCACAAATATGCTAAACTGAAGAGAGCGAGAAAGAGGAGATGAGAGACAAGAAGAAGAGTGGAGTGTGTGTCTGTGTGTGTCTGTGTGTGTGTGTCTGTGTGTGTGTGTGTGTGTCTGTGTGTGTGTGTCTGTGTGTGTGTGTCTGTGTGTGTGTGCATGCAAATAGAAGAGAGAGAGAGTGAGAGAATCCCATTTCATTGTAATAGTGTTTAATATTTATTGGAAAAATGTAAAGAAAATGTAAAGGAAGTGCTTTTCAGCGAGCGGGACGGATTAGCATAAATAGTTTGGGGCTCGGACGTGTTTGGTCTCTGCTGCAGTGGAGGAACACACACACATAAACACACACACAAACACACACACAAACACACACAAACACACACAAACACACACAAACACACACAAACACACTGAAACACATGCATATGTTTGCACACACACATCCCGCGCACACGCCTGCATGAGCAAACATTCAGACATGCAAACACACACACACACTGACCTTTGCGTGTGGAAACTCATCAGCATATAGTGATTTATAATAGGCGCTGCCAATCCCTGTGTTTTTTCACTTTTTTTGCATTTATTAGAGAGGAAGCAGAGGAGGGAATATTGGCTGTTGTCATTTATTTTATGCACTGTTACTGCTGATCAAGGATCTGTTTGCTGAATCTGACTTAATGCTAATAAATTGTTATGAATGACCTGAACTTAACTGAACTGATGTGACAAGTATTGGCGGCTCGTTTTGTCGGGGTTTTTTTGCATAAAACATCTTCTGTTGTTGTCCTTCATCTCTGAGTGTTTTTGACGTTGTACTCACCAAATTAAAAAAGCTAAGATCATTATAAAAGTGAAGCTAACAGTTTATACAGCGTCGCATTAAGAGGACAGAGCATCTGAAATATGAATCTGTCGAAGAGTAAACTGGAAGCGAGACACAAAACAAGAAACTCCTGTAGTCGGTTTGCACTGGTCAGAGAAACGTCCAAAACGTATCACGACAAACCATGTGGTAACGTTCACGTCCACCAACGTGGAACCGAACCAAAACTAAACTGGTCCAGAACAAAGTAAGAACTCGGTTTTCTCTTAAAGTGCGAACCTTTGTGGTAAACACACAGATTTAAAAGAGAAAAACGTTTTTCACTGAACTGAAATTCATAGAGGATCATTATTGATTCAGCTTGTTTGACTATTGACTGCATTTTACTGACGTTGCTCCTTCTTCCTCTTCTTCTTCTTCTTCTTCTTCTTCTTCTCCTTCTTCTTCTTCTTCTTCTTCTCCATCTTCTTCTCCTTCTTCTTCTTCTTCTTCTTCTTCTCCATCTTCTTCTTCTTCTTCTTCTTCTTCTTCTCCTCCTCCTAATTCTTGTTCTTCTTCTTCTTCTTCTTCTCCTTCTTCTTCTTCTTCTCCTTCTCCTTCTCCTTCTCCTTCTCCTTCTTCTTCTTCTCCATCCTCTTCTTCTTCTTCTTCTTCTTCTTCTCCTTCTTCTTCTCCTTGTTCTTCTTCTTCTTCCTCTTCTTCTTCTCCTCCTTCTTCTTCTTCTTCTTCTCCTTCTTCTTCTTCTTCTTCTCCTTCTTCTTCTTCTCCTTCTTCTTCTTCTCCTCCTCCTTCTTCTTCTTCTCCTTCTTCTTCTTCTTCTTCTTCTCCTTCTTCTTCTTCTCCATCCTCTTCTTCTTCTTCTTCTTCTTCTTCTCCTTCTTCTTCTCCTTGTTCTTCT
>JAPQRN010000016.1:18337528-18347792 GCA_037367275.1 Coranthus polyacanthus | reverse complement strand
TTGAGTTTGAAAAGCCTTTAAAGTGAGTGTGACATGTTAAATGTACCGTAGATGTATTTAATGTAAATGTCTTGTGAATGTACTCTAGGTTTGTGCGTCTCAGGTGTATTTTGATTTTTAAACGGCAGCTGAGGCTGAGGCTTCATGCGACGACTCCGCTGTAAATCAGAGAAACGGACCCGAACGAGCCGCTCCACAAAAACCAATCTGCTAGTTGTACGGTGCGTCGGTGTCACGGAAACAACGCTCCATCTGCCTCCACTTTACAAACAAAGAAACTCCGACTGCAAATGAGATTTCAACACTTTGACAGTTCTCACATCAGAGCGGCACGGCTGTCTGCAGCTACGACGGCGCCAAACGGCTTTGTCTTATTAGAAACGTGACGGTCTCGGACGGCTCGGCTGAAAACCTGCCAGTGAAGTCAAATACGACTCAGGAGGGACCGGTCCGGAGCCGCTCGGACCGGACGAGGCAGAGGAGGGAGCTGCCTTCAGACCACGAAGGCCGCACGACGCAGCCGTTATGGATTTCTAATAATGATGAATACGGTCCCACAGCGAAACACACACAGTCAGACGGTCAGATTGGTGTCAGAGCTGCAACCATTAATCCACTGGTTCCTAAACTTTTTCAGATCGAGACCTAAAAGAGAAACGTGGCGTCTCCTCAGGACCCAAACCTACAAAAGTACATCATGAAATGTCCTAGATCTACATTCATATCATCTCTTCCGCTTTCAAAACACTGAGTCTGTTTTTATGTCTTTCTTTTCCTCTTTTACGTCGTTTACATCCTGTTTTGTCTTTTCCACCTGAATCTTCTCCTACATTTCTCATGGTTTCGTTGAGGTCAACAACTCTTCCACAGAACACTTTTCTTCTTTAATACATTCATTCAACACATCGTATTATTGCGCTGTATGTTCCGTTGTGTCTCCACCATATGTCTTTTTTATCAGTCAATTAACTGTCGACTATTGAATTAATCGACATGTATTCTGATCATGGCTGTTTGAGTAATTTTTCAGATAAAGAGTCTAAATCCTCTGAGGACACGTTCTCATCCGTCACATACTGTTTGGTCATAATGTACCGGTTTCTTCAACGCGTCTTCTCTTCAGAAATGTTTGAATCAAAGCCGTTTCCTGAAGCTACAACACCTTCACTGACGCCACTGATTCATACCATTCATCTGTTTTAATGTTAACATTAAAACATGAAATAAACAGAATACCAGAAATCCATATGAAAATGAATATGATGTCATTACAGGCTGTGATGAAGCGAGAACCGTCGTCCTCTACACAAAACCAGACATGCCTCTTTCATCCACGACCTTTAAATGATTAAAAAAAAAAAAAAAACGCTAAATATTAAACCTTTTCTTGTGCGTCTCAGCAAAACGTCCTCATAAAGATGGAGAAATACTAAAAAGTGTCCTCACACACACACAGTAAAACAGTGAGACGGAGCCGGACCGGGAGAGGACAGTCGTTTTATCACTGGACAGAAGTGTTCATTTATAAACTAAACCACCTGGATGTATGCCTCCCCTCCCCCTGCTGCCCCTTCTCTTTATTCCTCTCCCATCTCCAGTAGAAGTGAAATTACTCTCCAGCCAGGCAGCGAGGTCAGAGTGTCTGGCCTCTGTTATTTGTCTTCTCCTTCTCTATAATGTGTGGCTTTGTATGAGAGAAGAGGGAGAGTCTGAGCTCAAACAGCACATGTACAAAACGGGCTCAAACTCAGCTTTAAACTGCACCGAACGGAACCAGCGTCGCGGTCTTAATCACCTGCTCGGATCCGATGGAAGTCGGAGTCACATCCCAACGCGTCCCGATTACACAGGAAGCAACGGCGGCTGCAGAACTTAGTTTGCAAAACACTTGTCGTACGATGATGAATGAGCCTCTGAATTCACTCGATGTACATTTAAATAGAAGACTCTTAAAAAAAACTCCTCTCTGGTGTCAGTTATGTTTCCATCCATTTCTGTGCATTTTCCATTTAAAAGTTTTAAAAATCTTCTTTCCTTCATTTTGCGAATCTTGGAGTCCTCATAGTGCAGCACATATTAATACAGTTGAATACAGTTTTTCAAACTCCAAACTGCAGTTGAAGCTACAAACAAATAGATGTTTTAGTTTCATGGATGAACTCTGTTCTAGTTTTACACACCATGTGTTTCACGGTTAAGGTTCAACGTCGAATTTGCATCAACACCAACAATTTATATCATCGTCTGCCATGTTTTTCCCATTTAATCTATTCATGCAAACATTGTACCACCTTGTACGTTCTCAGTTTGCCACATCAGAATGTATTCAGACAAAAGTTTTCCATCTCACGTCGATTTATTTTATTTTACACCAACTCAAAAAAGGTAAAAACCACCTCGAGGAAGCGTGAAAATTGAGGAGGTTTTTCTCAGTTTCCATAAAACACGTTTCTAGAAACTTCAGCTGCATTCGGATGATAATACTTGTACCTCAGTGTGCTTCTGAATGCAGTACTTTTACTTGTAGTGGAGTATTTTAACAGTCCGATCTTACAACTGCAAAAAAGAAATAGTTGTAACGGTTTCATTTCATTTGGAAATATTCATCCATTCATCGCATTCAGGCTGAAACATAGTCAAGACAAAATGCCGAAGCAGTACTTTTACTGAAGTAAAGGCTCTGAATACTTCTTCTTCTTGTAGTATTTTCACATGTGATGGACACAAATACTGTCGTTCTCTGGTTCAAGTTTCATTTCTTATTCGATGTAAACAAGTTGAAACTGAACCTGAAGGTTGTTTGACTAAATATACCCGTGAATCACATTTGGAAACTTTATTCTAGACTTTCACTTTTTCAACGATTATGAAATATATTTTGGAGCCGAGTTCTGAGCAACATATGGAGGTTTTCATTCACCGTTTGCAATTACATTCAAAGCCGCCGTGTGCTGCTGCGCTCTGCATGGAGAGGTGATTTATCTGCGCTCTTCTATTCATTTTGAATCATGCGGGTGACGCCGGGCTCCCTCAGCTCTTTGACAGCGCTACAGCAGAGAGGCAGCAGAGACCCGAGCAGCAGCAGCAGCTCCAGGAGGAGCAGCAGCACATGAATAATCACCCAGACGCTGCTGGATAGCTGCGCTCTCCTTGGGCCTTCCAGCAGATGCTATGCTAACAAATGGGAGCAGTCAAACCAGAGCTAATGGGAAAAAAAGTTTCCCGTTTCAACCCCCCCTCGGCGCGGGACCCGTCGCATGCACACAAACACACAAACAGTGTCACGTCCTGAGATTAAGGCTGCAAACGACACAGGAGGAGTCTCTGTGAGGACACCGAGGACAAAATCCAGATTCATTGTAGACCAGGTCCCTGAAGATCAGCCTGGGGAGAAACAGAGACACGAGAACTTCACTCATGTACAATGAGATGAAGCTTCACGACCCCTGACCTCTCCGTCATAAACGTTTAAAAATAAAACTTATAAATGAAACCACATATCAAGGCTTTGCTCCAAACTAACTCAACCTAAGTGAGAACTAACCTAAAACTAGTTCCTCAAAATAAAATAAAACTACTTGTGCACTAACTCAGACTGAACTGAAACCAGAGTGAAAGCTGTAATAACTCTGGTACTGATAACCTTTGACCCCTGCAGCATCGTTTGTTCATTTGTCCTGAAAGTGAGTTGTTCAAATGTTACAGACAAACTAGAACCTCTGTACAGAAGCTGAAGATTAATTTGATCTAAGATCATGTAATGTTTCTTGTCTTGTTTCGTCAGTACAGATGTGAGGTAGGTCTTATATTACACTCACGATGGTCTAAAAAAGTCTTAAAAACTCCAACAGGTACAGAGGGTTTGCAACGTTTCCACTTCACGCAAAGACAAACAAGTCAAATTCTTCTACTTCCGTTTGTTTACGGAGTCGAGTGGACGTGAGCAGAACTGGAACCTCTGTCCAGTTACAAAACATCCTCTCATTTCCTGTTGTGTTCTGACGTGAAATAGGTCGAACGGAACAAATCTCAACTCGATCTCAACTCGTCAGAACCTGCAGAAACCCTGATAATCATACAGATGTGATGCGCCGTTATCTCTGGATCCTGCAGAATCTCCGCGTCTCCAAACTGTTCTCAGGAAACATCTGGAGGGAAGCCCAGGCGTGGAGCTGCGTCTGGAATCTGAAATCCTCACCACAGTCTGACTGGTGAATTTGTGTGCTCAGCCAACGTGCCAGCTCGGCCTCTTTGGCGGCTTCCCAACAACGCTTTAGAGTGTTTTTGTGCTTTAAAAAATGTGTTTATGAAGCCTTTTATGCCACTGGACACCAGGAGTCACCCCCCTCCTCGGCCTGGCCTCGTAAAAATACCCGCAAATTCAGCGATAAACTGTTGCAGAATTATAGAAATGAGATAAATTAGAGATATAAATTATATACAAGGTTTTCGTGGGTCATCAAATCCTCGATTTGATTGGATTAGGCTGATTGATAGCCTCTCCCCTCAGCGCTCAATGTGTTTTTGAATGCGTGTGCAGTGGCAAAACCCAGTTCAGTCATTACCCCCCATCTCCCTTATCAGCACAAGGGGAATAAACACAAATCTAATAGAAATTCATTACACAGACCATATCCACACACACACCGACACACACACAGCCAACTAGTTTATTAGATTAATAGGCTATGAATGGCTAATACGAATTACCCCCCTCTCTTGTTAACGAGACGCGGAGCAATTTGTATAATTATGTCTGTGGAAGGAAGAATTCCTGTGTCTAAGCATATTTTTAGACAGCCTTGCTTTCTGAGGGCTTTTGATTACGTATTTACTTTGGGGTTTTCAGCTTCGTGCTCTTTCTCTCAGAAGTCGTTTTTGAATAATTCATCGCTTTGTTCCAGAGCGGAATAATTTGTGTTGAGATTTATGAGCAATTGCTTTGGGGTGGGCTGATTTTTTTTATTTATTTCTTTTACTCTTTTTTATTATTTTATTTTTTAAATGATCACAGAATGTTTTTTGTCAGAGTCGGTGTCAGCGCGTCTCTTTCAAACCGAGTCCTGAGCCGAGACGGCTTTCGCAGAAGGACACCGGATCCCGAACGCTTCGTTTTAATGAGTTTAGAGACAAAACAAGAGACAGAACAGAGAAAAAAGACGAGTCACACTGTGTCTCATAGCACGAAATCAAAACATGGCACGCTTTTAAAATGAGTCACAGGTAACACTTTCTAAACTTCCTACAGAACCATTCAGACTAGAACTAAATTAGACTTTTAAGATTGAAAATAAGTCATGATTAGTGTCTTCAAACATAGTATCCAAACATGGCACTTTTAAAATGATAAAAGTAGAGTTTTTCCTTTAACAACAGCCTCCTCGTGGGTGAGATCCTCCAGATTTTTTAATTTTACTTCCTTAAACATCCTACGAAACAACTTTATAGTTAAACATTAAAAATAAGTCATCAAAGCCTCTTTCATTATGAAACTCAACATAAAAAAGATATGATCAACATCCAGAATATTACATTCACCTCTGGGATGTTTTCAAAAAGTATTGATTTTGGACTCAATAATTTCCTAAATGTGTTTTAACAGATTAATACCATTTTTCCTCAAATTAAACTCAGTCTCTGTATGTGAAGGCAGGTAGCGGCGTTTTAACTCTTTTCTGACTTTTTTCTTAAACGTTTCAAGTCTGTTTAATACAAGTCACTTTTCGTCAGAGTCGGTTTCGGTCTCTTTCAAACCGAGTCCTGAGTGAAGACAGCTTTCAGAGAACGGATCCGAAACACAGTGTCTTATTGCACAAAGTCAAAACATGGCTCAGTTTTCAAAGATTACAACACAAAAACTAAATGAAAACCACAATGAACAATGCGACAATTCCTCAAAATAAAGATAAAACTGAAATGACTTTGCACTTTTAAAACTAACTAAAGTGAAAGACCAAATAAAAATAAAAACTTGACACTAGAAGATTAAAAGTACGTGTATTTGTGTTTTAGTGACTTATCCTAATCAAACACTTTCAACATGTTCTCTTTTTCTGTCTTCTTTTCAGGTTCCTGGAAACTTTCTGGAACCGGGTCTTGTCGATCTCCATCAGCTCAGCCCAGTCCCGGCCGGACCGCCAGGAATGTCGACCGACGACTCCTGGGAATGGGACGAAACAGACATGACAATCACAGAAGCAGAACCACAGGAAACACCAGAACCAGACCTGACGCACAATCTCCCCGCAGAACCGGACCCGCCTTCGGACAGTGGAAACCTGGGCAGCAGGACCTCAGCGGAGGTTCAGCCCAGAGCGAACATTCCCCCGAACAACAACAACGTCTACCAGGTGTACAGCCTTCATAATGTCGAGTTATACCGGCAGCCTCAGTTTCCTCACTCCTCATCGCTTCACAAAACAAAAGCAGGAAAACGGAAACTCCTCCTGAAGAGTCTGAGTAAGGACTCCTCGTTCTCCTCCATCGAATCCCTCCCGGACCTCCTCGGGGGTTTGATGCAAAGCAGAGAAAACGGCAGGCAAAGTGGGCAGTCGGCGAGCAGTCGAAGATCAGGGAGCGAGAGCGGGATCGACACCGGAGACGCAGAGACCATCACGACCAACTCTGAAATCCAGGGAGAGGAGGATCCGGAGGAGGAGGTGAGGAAGGATGTCACCAAACACAACCAAAAGACAGAAGAGAGCCAGAAGGAGAAGGTGTGGAGGAGGCCCAGGAGGGGAGGAGGAGAGGCGGTTGAGATCCTCATCAACGGGCGTGGGATCCTGACGCCTGCTGACTCCGACTCTGACTTGGAAGCGGGAGGACGCAGTGTAGACGCCCTCCAGCAACTCAAAAAAGTTGACCAGTACAACTTCGAAGGTCTGGAGACTCCTCCTGACCTCCGCCGGGCCTCGAGTCCAGTTTTATCTCAGGGCTCGTCTCTGGAGTCCCTGCTGGCTCTGGGCATCGAGTTGTTCCCGAACACTAAAGATGCTATGCATCGTAGCGCCTCTCTGGAAACTGGTCTGGTCCCGAGCCGGAGCCCTGAGGGGCAGACCGGCGGCAGCATGGCCAGCCTCGGGGAGCTGGAGCTGGGACAGAACAAAGAGAAAGAGGAGGCAAAGAAGCAGCTAGGAGAGCCTTCATCTGGAGAGCTGAGCCGGAGAACTCTGGATCTCCTAAAGCGTCTGGAGAACATCCAAAGTCCTTTAACGGCAAAGATGACCCGAAGTGTATCCGATATGACGCTTCGCAGCTGCTCCCCACGACTCCCTGCCTCCCCCTCTCTCGGTGGTCGACACGCACCCCTTTCAGGGATTTCACGTAAAGGTCCACCATCTTTAATCAACGAGAGCTCAGCAACTGCATCACTAACAGAGCTTAGCAGCACCGAAGACTCATCTCTAGGCTCTGAAGATTTCACCAGAAATCAGCGCCACCTCTTTTTGGATCCAGCAAACGCCAACTCGTACAGACGGAAGCATGGAAACAGCCGAGGAGGACCCGAGGAGGCGGACGCAGCCAGCTTGAGCATGGTGGTGAATGTGTCTGCGTGCACAGACGAGGATGAAGACGACAGCGACCTCCTGTCTTCATCCACGCTGACGCTCACAGAGGAGGAGCTGGGAGTCCGGGATGGAGAGGACGAAGAGGAGGAGAGGCTGAGCGGAGCCTCCTCTGTGAACGATGAGGATGAGGATGAAGATGAAGACGACATGGAGGGGTCTTACGTCTTAGGGCTGGAGTACATGAAGAGGGAGCTGCAGAGCTGGATCCGGCCTCCTCGGACCTCGTCTTCGTCTTCCAAAACAGAAGCGGGACTCCGAGATGAGTTGCAGTGCGGGACTTTCACCGCCTCCTCTCAGAACAAGGAGCAGCCTTGTTTTCTAAACCGCCCTGCTACGAAATTCACAGAAACCAATTCTAGCAATAAAACAAAAAGCAAAGAAGAAGAGGACGAGGAGAACAGGAGAAACGCTACCAGAAGCTACATCAACCAGTTTGTGGACGATGTTGAGAACGGGAATGTGGACCAGAGCTGCTTAAAAGGGAAAGACGAGGATGACGAGCTCCTTCGAGAAGAGTCCAGCGTGTTCACAAAGAAAGGGGAGTCTCCCAGGGAGTCGTACGTGTTCAGCAAAGCAGAACTTCAGGACATGAGTGAGTTTATCACTAAAACAGACTTGACGAAGCCCTGCGAGCAGCTCCCATTCCTGTCCAAACGCTCCTCATCTCTGGTGGGTGAGCTCAAAGGGGAGCTGCCCTGCCACAGCTCCTCCCTCCCTTCTCCTCCGTCCCTGTCGCCCGTTGAGGACTGCAGATCCCACGATGCATTGTGCAACGACAAGCCAGCGACAGGTGGGAGGAAGGCGATCACCATCCAGGAGAAGTTCAAGTTCTCGTCGTTTGTGACTGAGGAGACGAGGAGGAAAGTTCGAGACAAAGAATCGTCGCTGCCTCCGAAGAAACGACACAATTCTCACTCCTCCTGCTGCAGCCACCTCCCATCCTCCTCTTCCTCCTCCTCCTCCTCCTCCTGTTCCTCCTCCTTCCATCCAATCCAAGTAGAGGAAAGTAAGAAAGAGAACGTGCACAACTTTGTGATGGAGATTATTGACATGACCTCGCTGGCCTTGAAGAGCAAAGAGAACCAGACCGAAGAGGCAAACCGGACCGAGTCCAATCCAGACCAGAGCTCTGCATCGCTAACACAGATCAGAGACAAGGTACAGTATTAATACTTCAAATATCACTCCATTAAAGATATGTACAAACAATATGATGAGCAAAATAAACCAGGAAAAAGAGAGACTTTTCTGAATATCAAAATGTAACCATACAAATCAGACATAAAGTACTCTGAACATGATAAAACAATGACCATCCATTATTAAAGTCCAATATCAATCCACACAATTAAGATTAGACAGATTAATCTCACTGGTTTTATTTGGACCCTCTAATAAGTGATCTGGTCCATTTGGACATTTTATCTCCGTTACAAGATTTGTAATTTAATGTAGTAGTCAGAGCTTCTGTTTATTGAATGAAACATATTTTTTTCTGACACACAGTTCAAGCTAATAACTTAGACAAACAACACCGTAAAATGTTTGATGAAGTTTTACTGTTTTACAGAGTCTATAAGTTAACGTTTAGCATTAGCTCACCCATGACCCCTCACACTCCCACAGCTCCGCCCCTTTTGTCCAAATATGGTCACTTCCAGCTCCAAAAACACAAAACTACTGGCCTCAGAACAAGATTTCAGAATCCAATGGGAGACGTCGCGGCTCCTCCGTCACTAATTATACACAGAAAAGTCTGAGGATTGAAGGCCACAAACTGGATCAAATCAGTCCCTCCCTCCCTTCCTTCCTCCCTTCCTTCCTCCCTCCCTTCCTTCCTCCTTCGCTTCCTTCCTTCCTCTTCTGCTTTCCTTCTTTCCTCCTTCCTCCTCTGTCAAAGGGAGGAGGAGGCAGGTTGTCGTGGGCGGCTGAACTTCTTCTTAAAAATCAGAGCGACATGATGCAGAGTCATGAGGGGTCAGCTCCGGTGTTTATGCAAAATGAAATCAAAATGCAACAACAAAACTAAACAGAAAGGAGAACAGTAGTTAAATAAGGAGTCGAAATAATCAAACATTTGAGGAGGTGAAACACTTCAAGTCCTGTTTGACCTCATATATTCTGTACATTTAGAGGACAAATGAATCTAAAAGTAGCAAAAGTTATCTTAGTTAATGTGCTCAGTGAGTTGGAGTAATTCAATAAATCGCATCACGGATCAAAACTTGGAGGATGTAATGACTCATTTCTTCCGTTTCTTTTGTAAGTCAAGTAATTTAAAAGCTAATCAGTTTCCAGTCTTCATTTATTTCTGAAAATCAAAAAAGAAATCAGCCTGAAAACTCCAATATTTGAATATGTAAATTTACACTTAACGGTGAAAACGCTGTTGGTCTGTATTAAACATGGGCGACGTTTCAAATCCTGAGGTGAACGTACTGTATGTGAACGTCTTCCATGTGAGCGGTTTCTACCTCTGCAAATACAACATATTTACAACTTTTGACTAAAAGGTTAAATGAAGAATCAAATATTGACCAATCAGAGTCTGAGACTGTTTCAACATGTACAGACGGTTTAAAACGTTTCCCATAAAGAACAAGAAAACAGACATCACATTCCTCCGGAGCCGGTAGAAGACAAACTGTCCAACCAGAACCAGACCAGAACCAGACCAGAACCAGACCAGAACCAGA
>JAPQRN010000016.1:18104981-18117880 GCA_037367275.1 Coranthus polyacanthus | reverse complement strand
GAGGGGAGGGGGAGGCGCTCGCTTGGAGGGTTTTTTGTAAATGTCAAGAGCAGAGAGTTGATGGCTTCATCAATCCTTTATCCCTGCAAAACACCTGGAGGAGGAGAAGGAGAAGGAGAGGAGATTAGTGAGGGAGGGGGAGGATGAGCTGGAGGGGGAGGAGAGGGGACGGAGGGACCAGCCAGAGGGAGAAACCTGGGAAGGAGACGATGGAAGGAAGGAGGAGGAGGAGAAGGTGAGGAGGAACGGACGGGGGTAACAGGTCAACTTGTAAATATTAGACTTAAGAGTCCAGAGTTGTAACACGTCATGTCAACGTCACGGACACAAAACTCCATTAAAGTGAAAAATACTGATGCAAATGACATGTGTTTCCATAAACTGGTTCGGAGTAAATAAACCAGGATGTAGATGATTAATGGACCGGAACCGTGACGTCGCGCGCTGCTTTTTGTTGCTTTGAAGCCTGTAGTTTGAGTTTTATCTGTCGCCATGGTGACTGTTTTTTTTTTTTTTTTTAAAGTTTTATTAACAAACGTCGGCTCTGAAAGTCTGACTCAGCAGCAGCGAGCTGTCAATCACAGCTGTCTATTCAGAAGACCTGGTTAACGATGGACCAGAACTCAGAACATAAGAGGGTTCAAGCAAAACCAGTGAGACCAGAATGTAAGTCTATGGAGCAGCATCTAGTGGCCGTCAGCGGTATTACACTTTAACGTCCATCCTCTTTTTCTTCAACAGTTGTTTGTCTGTAGGCATGGAGATAATAGAAGAAGTACATGCGATGATAACTTTGACATGCTCACTAGAGACGGGGTTCAGTCTGCAACTTCACCACTAGATGTCTCTATTTTTCACTCTCTGAACCTTTAATGGTTCTTTTTCTAAGTAAAAGAAATGCTTACAGTTTGTTCTAATTTTCATTGTTAACCAGTCTTCTGGCTGTATGTTTTTGGACCATGTTGCAGAACGTTTGAGATGATTGTTTTGCATATAACTGTGTAGCAGTGGGTTGTGTTTTCACTCGTTTACTCTTACGTTTCTTTTCTTCATCACCGTTTCATTATAATGATTAGAACTGCTGTATCATGTTACCACAAATCACCATAGAAACCCTATAAATAGTCATCTTCTCCAAACTGCAGGGTAAATCCACCAAAAACGTTCCCGACTGATCGTCTCCGATTTACTTCATACTTTCATAAAATAATGTCATTAGTTCTATTAAACTCCATATAAAATGTCAGCCTTGTATCTTCATTAGTTTTCAGTCGTTGGTCTTTGAAAATGGATCGTGACGTTGATTTTACTGTAAAAACGAGTGTTTCATAAAAAGACGTCGAGTTGAAGACGTCATGACTTTTGAACTGTTGATGATAAATGAATGAAATGTTCAGGAGTTGATCTAAGATACAACATGTCTTTAACTTCTGGAAAACAAGATCCACAGTTTTTACAGTTTTTACAGTTTGATGAAAGTTGTGTGCTTCAGATCAGGTCGTGGTTTATCTCCTCATTGAAACACATCAGATCTTTCACATTCTGGTGTTTATTTCTCATCTTGTTGTACTATTGTGGTGACTGTATTTTAGTAAAAGAAAGTACATTTATGAGGCATTAAAAATGAAAAGAAATCATTTCACACACGTGTATGACAAGGTCTAACATAAAAACAATAATATCAGTTTAAAGATCACGTCTGCATTAATATATGGACAAAATATGAAGTTAGTGTCTTTAACCAAACTATTTATTAAGGCGTCAATCACGCCACGTTTGCTGCAGTTTCTTTTATTTTATTGTAAAATTGCAGCAGAAATACAAGTGTCCATAACTTGAAGGTAACAATACCTTTATCATTTCACATTATTATTTACACTCAGTAATGAATTCTTGACGTGGTCATTGTCGTCTCCTGCTCCTGACGTTGGCTTCTCTTCGACTCCATCTCCGTCTCCTTCCACATCCATTTCTTTGTGTTTATTCCTCTTCTTCTCAGATCCTCTCTCTCTCTTCGCTGCTGTCTGTCCTAATCTCCCCTCTGCTCCATCTCTCGTCTCTCCTCTTTCTTCTCCCTCCTCCTCTCTCATCTCCCTCTCATCCTCCTCAGTGTAATGCAGGATAAAGACATTGGGATCACATATGGCCGAGTGGTAATGGCAGCGCGCCACTTAAATCCACTCATTTAAGTGCAAATCGGTGTCATTGTGGAGCCGCCGAGCAGATGCTAGGCCATGTCAGCATAACTGGATGTGACCACCGCTGGCTTCCTGTGTGTGTGTCTGTGTGTGTGTCTGTGTGTGTGTGTGTGTGTGTGTCTGTGTGTGTGTAACCCCTATGGATTGTGATGAAAGTACCTGCTCCTTAAATGCAGAAACCAGATGAATTGATAGGCGATTATAGTGAGGGATTTGTGCACATGAGTCTGTTTTAAAACTGTGCTGTTGGACTGAGTGTGTTTCCTGCCGTAAGAATTTTAAATGTGACCAAAACAGTAAAGAAAAAACAGAAATAAAACTCCACGATGAGCAAGAGGACGGTGTTTATAATCCCTCGTGTGGATTAAAATCAGCGTTTGTTACGATTCTCAGATGATTGTTTTTTGTTTCAGTTGAGTCTCTTGGTTCTCACACACGTACGTAGGCCTGATTTTTGAAGTTGAAGAAACCAGACGGTTGTTTGTGGTTTTAAATGATTCGTAAAATACGCAACGAGACGAAAGCGTGAACGACGTGAAAGGCGTAAGATGTAACGAGACGTGTCTTTGGTTTTGTTTTTGTGTGTAATAAATAAAACAGTTTGTTTTGAGGCGAGTAAACCCCTGTATCTGAAAATGTGATGGAACATTTTTGGAGATTTGTGGACCAGGTATCTGCCCCCGTTAGCGAGAAGTCGAGTCCTTTTTTAAACGTACGTAACAGACCAGAAAACACGGCAGTTTGAGATCATTTGACGAGGTTTCTCATGATTTACAGCCTTTATGAGGAACAAAGTGCAGCAGCCTCGGGTATTAAAGACTCAAAATCAAAACTATAAACTGACAACAAGTACAGTTTCAAACCACAGTTATACAGGAATGATTCAGGATTTCACTCCAAACTGTTTTTAATATCTTCAGTAGCCTTTAATAAACCTAACCCTGGAAATAAAAGAAAACCAGGAGAAAGATCGGCTTTTGAACATTAAATTCATAATAGTTTTGTTTTTGGAAGTGAATAAGAGAAGATGAAAACACGCGGCGACGCCTGCTTTTTGTTGTAAATACTTTTCTAGTAGTTTTGTTTTTTTGTGTTTTTAGAATCTGATGTTGATGGAGTCAAACTGAAAAAAATAATTGTCTTATAGTTCATAAAAGTGGTGAAAAAAATGAAACCAAACATTAGGAAGTGGAACATTTTTTAAGGTAAAATAAAAAACCCATAAGATTGTTATTTACTAAAACCTCGAAGCGTAAACGTCCTGCTTCGTTGTGTGAATCCTCAGGTACAGGTTTTAAAAAAGCTCATTTTTATTCCGAGTCACAGAGTCGGTCATATTTAAATCATAAATGTCATTACGGTTCACTTCTATCTATAATGAATCCACCATCAGAGGAAGATTAGCTCAACGTGTCGTCTGTGGGTTTTTTTCTCGCAGACTCGTTATTAGTGCGATAACGGAGCTTTAATTGTAATCATTATTTAGCTGCTTTGCCGTTTGTGCGTGGCTCGTTCTCTCTGCTTTATGAACAGCTGATAAAAGTTTAATGAAAGATGATTGTCGTTTGGTTTGGGCTCCAGAATAACACCTGACTCATCGAAACTATTCCCTTTCTTCGTCCTTTGCTGCAGTTTTTGAATATTTGAATCTGCTTTTCTTCAGAGATGGTTTATTGTCATCTTTATTTTGATCAGTCACTCTTTACTTCCTCAACTCAACCTTTGTATTTACTACAGTTTCCTCAATATTTCCCTGAAAACATTTCTTTTATACTTATTTTCATGCTTTAATATACTTGTTTTGTGTGTCCATTCATTTCATGTCCATAGAAATGTAGGTAAAAGTGTTGTTGTTGTTGTTGTTTCTACTGGTGTCTAACAGTAAATAAACGTGTACTGGATATATTTCAAACACGTACTTCTGTACCTCGTATTTCATCTGAATGGTGGTAAAATGAAATGAAGGAACGTATAATGTGACGAAGAATTGAGTGACAGTTGTGTCCACAGCTCTTTTCCCTTTGTGTTATTTTTTGTGTGTAATGGGATTTTGAAAAACACTGAATTACAATTCTTCTGACAGAGGCAGATAAAGACCTAATGGAGGTAAACAAAACTAAAACTGTCAAAAAGAGACGGACAGACGTATAATCAGCACTGAGGTTACTTTTGAAAAGTAGTGTCTTCAAGTTTCCTCCAGTAGAAGAAGAAGAACAAGAACTGATGCTTTACTGCAGTAAAAGTCTAAAGTCTCTGAAGGACGTTATTTTACCTCGTTGTCGTTTTTTACGTCATCATCTTCTTCTTCTTCTTCTTGTTCTTGTTGCATCTTGTTGTTTCCTTTGTGTTCATCTCGTTCCGTTTGTCGTGTGGTTTTCACCTGTGTTGTTGTTTCACTCTTGATGTTGTGAAGACGAGCAACGATGCAGAACAAAAATAACATTTCATTCACCTCGAATGCGTTGAAACTAAAGCCTGTTTTGAAAACGTAAGGAGAGTAAGAAGTCCAGATATTTGTCTTAAGAAGTAGAGTTAAAGTGAAAAGTTGTCTTTGTAGAGATACCTACAAAGTTCTGAAGGACAGTAATGAAGTATGTGTTACTAAATACAGGCAGACAGGTGGACAGTGAGACAGGGAGACAGTGAGACAGGTGAGTGTCTCATAACATCACAATAAATGTCAGTAAAGCTTCAACCTTTATTTGAGTTTTTTTCTATCAATGAAAAGCGAACAATGTATTAACTCTGTTTCTGATTATCTTGGCCTTTCACTGTGAGTGTGTGTGGATCGATGGTATTTTTAATGGAAGACATGAGAGAGCTGAGGACAGAGACAGGACGAGGACCGGCTCATGTTTCTCAATGGCCGCGAGGACACGCGCAACACGCAACACGCACACAACACGCAACACGCAACACGCACACGCCGTACTGTAACACAACACACACACAACACGCACACAACACGCAACACGCACACAACACGCAACACGCACACGCCGTACTGTAACACAACACGCACACAACACACACACAACACGCACACAACACGCAACACGCACACGCCGTACTGTAACACAACACACACAACACGCACACAACACACACACAACACGCAACATGCCGTACTGTAACACAAAACACACACAACACACAACACGCACACAACACGCACACAACACGCACACGCCGTACTGTAACACAAAACACACACAACACACACACAACACGCACACAACACGCAACACGCACACGCCGTACTGTAACACAAAACACACACTCGGCTGCAGAAAACAAATTAAACATCAATGGGAATCTGATTTGTTTCTCACCTGAAAATGAAAAACAGAACTTTCAACCAGACCTTGAACACATCACGATGACGATAAAACGTGATGGAGGGCAGCAGGTCGTCCGTACAGTATCCCACAATGCACGGCGGTTCTTTCCTTTTCCCTCCGTCAGTAAATAACGTCCTCAGCTCAGGTTGATATCATGTCATCTTCTCTAGTTTTACTGTCGCTTCAGTTTTATACATTCGAACCAGATGTTTCCTGTTTTCCATAAAGTCAGTGTCGGAGCAGCTTCAGGTTCCACATCACACATGAGGAAGATGCAAACTAGATCCTGATTGGCTCCTGCTGGGAGGGACACGCCTTCAAGTGGGACGAGGCAGGAACACGTTTGTTTTTGAGCAGATTAGACCTTTAATTGGTTTTAATATTGTAAAAGTATCTGCTCATTCATGAGGCAGGTTTCCATTCAAATATGAAGCACATTTTCACCAAATGTTTCTCAAGTCTGCAGAACAAAAAAGCTCATTTATGCTCGTTTCCACTGGAGTCGTGAATATTTAGAGCTGGTTCATCATCATCACGATGTTCATACACGGTGCTGTTTCGTCGCTGTCTTTATGTTTCGTATTCATTCAGTGAACGTTAAAGTTTCCTCATCAAACACACATTTATTCACTAAATCAACACAGCTTCACATTTACTTTTGTTAAGTGTAGAAACTTTAGGACCAGCGTCCGTTGTCCCGTTTCAATTCGAAGGTAAACACTGTGTTTACTTTTGCAGCGTTGTTCGTGTTATTGCGATCTTTTCCGAACCTGAGTCGAGTTGTTTTTGCGTCTAAACCGAACCGTTGCCACGACGCCGTCACAGCCTAATGCAACAGCTACGCAGTAGTTTTGTCATGTTTCGTGGTGTTTTTGTGCGTATGTGTTGTCTTGGCAGTGACCTGTTGTTTGGTTTTTGTTTATTTGACGTGTTTTACTGACGAACATCTGTTTAACACGTTGTGTCAAAGGAAAGTCGTTACTGAATCAGTTATTAGTCAAAGAAATTATCGATACTACTAATTATTTGCTGAATTAAATCTAAGGATGTGGTTGTTTATTTTAAGTTCTAACAGGTTTTTTTTCTGCTCATGTTTTTAGGATCCATCGCTGCAGATATGAATCTAAAATCTAAATATTCCACTAATATTGAAAGGTTTTCTGTTGTGTCGTCTCCGTCCGACGGGTCTGACTCCACTCGAGTCGTCCGATGATTTGCTGTAATTGCAGAAAGCATCTCTTCTTCTTCTTCTTCTTCTTCTTCTTCTTCTTCTTCTTCTTCTTCTTCTTCTTCTTCTTGGTGATTTTAATTCAGACATCTGGCACAAATTACCCCCCGTCCAGCGGCGCCGACAGGAGGCTTGATAACACTAATCCTGCTCCATCCAACTCGGGGTCATTTGAAGCTGTAATTTAGTTTTGACGTGTGATTTCTCTGCTTCTCCTCCTCGGTCTTTAAAATGTGAGATTTCTGTTTGTTCTCTGTCAAACCTGAAGGGAGGAGAAGTTTGTTTTCAGTCTAATTTGGAGACATTTGTTAATAAATCCTGATGTTTAAAAAGTAGCGCGTTGCTTTGGTTTGTGTCAGTGTTAGTTATGAATACGACCCTGGGCTCAAGTAACAGTCGCTTTATTTCTCTGTCTGTGCAGTCGGTTTTTACAGATATAATCATGCGTTTGTTGTTTCCAGATTCTAGTCTCGTTCTCGTCTGTTCGTACGTTGTGTCTGGTCTCACGTGGTTTCATCTTGTAGGTGTGTGTCTGACTTTAATCTGGAACGTTGGACTCTCTAATAGGTGTGGTGGTCATTTTGTAAATGATTTCTTTTATAGATAATAGAATCTGCGTCGGGCTTTGATTCACACGGACTCACACTTTCAGACTTTCTGCTTCTGTTTATTGAATAAAACATTTTATTTTGGACAAACACCTGGACTGTAGATGTGGTTCTTCATACATTCAGTGGTTTGAAACATAGACCGAGCATAAAACCGGACGCAGTCGCGCCTCCGCAAAAAGTGAAGCCAAAACATGTCCATCTCCCCCTGGTGGTCAGCTGCAGTATAGTTCATAAACACGCCCCCTCCGTGTTATTCATTCATACATTCGTCCAATACATTTTTCCCAAAGGTGACTTTGGTCTTTTTAGGTGGATTTCATCAAGTAGATTATTAGAAGTTATTTAATTTTATAAAACAGGTGATTGACAGCTGTACTGACCAATCAACCGAGAGCCAATCAGGCGGGAGGACATGACGTTTCCCATCAATGAAGTTTTTTAGCTTAATTTTTACACAACAGGAGGAAACGGCATCTCTACGTCCATCTTGACGTCTCCTCACTTTAACGTAACACGAGCGCTAACTGTCGCTAACGTCCCTAACTATGTCCTCATCCTCCAGAGTGATGAGTTAGGGTTAAGGCGACCTGTTTGTGTTACTTTGTGTAAAGTTATTCTCACACATTAATGTGTAACGTCACAGAGGACGAAGTGAAGAAACACAGAGTGTGACTGTGGGCGACGGCAGACGATTTTCTGCTGCAGAGCTGATAAAAAAATAAAAAACTGTTGTAACTTTAAGAGAAAAAGGTTTGTGACCCTAAAGTTACAACAAGTGTAGAATGTTTAACTCACTGTTTTTAACCTTTATTCAGTGTCACAAATGGTTCCATATGTCCTTTACTGTTCTTTCACTTTTGCTCTAGATGAGTTGGTTTTTGAGATATGAAGACTACATTCCATACACATACCGCCCCCTTGTGGTCTGGAGAGCTCCATCATGATAAACTAACCTGAAATAAGTCAACAAATGTGGACACTGTGAATGAAAGGGTTAAGTTAAGAGAGACAAACCGTTGTGATAATAATGAAATAACATGTTTATAAAGTATGTAGTGACGTCACGTTGCTGCAGATGAACGTCCTCTTTGTCCTCTTTGTCCTCTTTGTCCCCCCTGTGTTCCCGTAGAGCTGAGCTGTATGTTTTACTGTAATGGGACTAAAGGGAGACGCAGCAGATGGGGCGTAAAACAAACGCAGCAGCACACGTCAGGGACCGTGTGTGTTTCTGCACAACGTGTAAATTAGAAACTCACTCTCAGATGAAAACAGGGAACGAGGAGCGAACGACTGAACGGTGACGCTAAAGCCAAACAAAGTCAATGTTGTCATAGACGTTTAGCCTTGAGAAACGCTTCATTTACAGGTTTTTCACTGGACACGAAGGAGATGAAAACCTGTCAGAGGAACTAAATGTAATGCAGTAAAAAGTACAATATTTACCTCTGAGATGTCGTGGAGGAGACGGACAAAGATGCAGAAAATACTGCAAATACTCAAGTGAGGTACTAGTAAAAAGTACTTGGTTACATTCCACCTCTGGAAATACTTATATTTAGTAAAAGTACTGTATAAATATTCTGTTACAAAAGACCTGCATTTAAAAGTCTCACATTTTACAAGCTCATCACACATTTTGTTCATTTTCCATGTGTCTGCCAATTATTATTTCTTCATTTTTAGTTGATAAAACGTCAGAAAGTCATTAGAAGCGAGTAAGAAACCCAAAGGAGACGACTTTATCCATAAACTAATCCGTTAACGATACCAAAAAGGAAGTAAAGCTGCAGAAAATGCTAATACAATCAGCTCAAATTTGGACTTGATAATAAAGTACTGAGTTACATCCCACCACTAGATATAGCAAAATATGTTCACCACACAATGTAAGGAGATATGAGAAAGAAGAAACGTTTACAATGAGAGAGAAAGCACTAATAATGTTGTAAATCTGTCGTGTCGTGTTGTGTTGTGTTGTGTTGTGTTGTGTTGTGTTGTGTTGTGTTGTGTTGTGTTGTGTTGCGTTGCTGACCTCTGTTTGTGCACGGTGTAGGTCTGTTTGTGTGTCTTCTCCTGCTCCTCTGTGTGTATAAACAGTTCACGCGTGTGCGACTCCTCCATATTTATCCATCATATTTCAGTTCGGTTCGTTCATCCGCAGCCGAGCGTCGACGTCGTCACGTTCCTCTCCTCTCGTCGACGGGGCCGAGCGAGGCAGGGAGCGGCGGGGCGGCGAATCCAACGCACCCGGGTGGAAAGAATCAGAGTTTACACAACGGCGAGGCGGAGAAATTAAAGATGATTTTTATTTTCTTTATCTGGAGGAGAATTCATTACCTGCAGAGGAGCGGGAGCTGAGCGCTGTCAGCCAAGAATAATGACTTGTCTAACTGATAGGGAGACACACACACACACAGACACACACTGACTCTACACACACACACACACACACACACACACACACACACACACACACACACACACACACACACACTGACTCTACACACACACACACACACACACACACACACACACTGACTCTACACACACACACATACACATATATATATACATATACACTGACTCTACACACACACAGACACACACACACACACAGACACACACACATATATATATACATATACACTGACTCTACACACACACAGACACACACACATATATATGTATGTTGTGTGGAGTCAGATATTTTCAGAGCACACACACTTCCTTTTACTCCAGTAAACACACAACACACGTTTAATATTACACACACACCACGTACAGTAAATGTAAAACTCACTTTTTGGTAATTTTTCTAATTTTCAATTCAGATCAAATCCAATGACAATATATATATAAAATATGAAATGTAAAATACACAAAGGTAGTTACGAATAAATGTTTAAAATATACAAATAAAACATAATTAGAGATTTGGAGATAATTATTGTCCCGCTGTGACAAAGTAGTTTAAAGTCATGGGACTTTAAAACCATCAGGGTTTTCTTGTGCAAATGTGAGTCAAAAATGCGTCTTTTTCAAAAACAGTGAAGGGAGGAACTGGTGGGAACATGGAGAATGTCAGGTATTTGTTTTGAGACTTAGGTCTGTGTTATTTAAGAACGACTGTGTTTCGAGTCTGTTTCACTCCCAAGTCGTCGTTCGGTCGATGATGAACTCGACTCAGGAAAACAGCTGTCAAAAATAGAAGGTACTTTATATTAAATACAGTGTCGTACAGTACTATACTAACACAGGGCAAACCTCCTGCTTATGACTTTACATACATGAATACACATGACATATACACGACATCCAACGTGGGACCTTTAATAGGATCACTGGTTATTAAAGGTCCCTTATTGTGCAAATTAAAGGTCAGTAGTTATGTGACATGATGATAGGTTCAAGGCTTTCACTTCAAACCACAACAGTTCATTAATGACAAGACTGAGGTTTCACGTCTTGACTTCTGCTCATCTTCATCTGTGTACATGTATTTAAATATTTGAATGAATTCATTGTTTCTGGAGTTTTTGCATCATGGATGGTTTGGATGGTCAACAACACCTCAAGTCAAACCGACTGACGGCTTCGCCTGTGATTCGGTCAAATCTCCAGAGGCTGGTTTTAGAACATCATACTACATAGTGTGTGTTTTCCTCAGTATTTATGGCTGTAGTCGTTACCATGACGTTCAGTGTTGTTATCAGCTGTTTCCCTGGTAAACCCTGTCTCCACAGTCGGTGTTTTCTCTGTTTTTTGGAAGTGACTCCAACTCCTCTAAACAACAGAACGGCTCCGAGAATAAACGGAGAAATTCTCAACCGTCTTGTTCTTTTATGTTTTCGCCGTTTCATCAGTGCAGCTGTAGTAAATAACTTCCTATCACTGTCCTCATTCATATTTTAAGACTCTGCAAATTATATCAGCTACAAAAAAGCCCAAAAAGCCGACAGTCACAACGGAAGTCCAGAGTTGTTGCTGTGGAAAAGATGAACTGGCAGGTTTTCAGAATGATGCAAGTTGAGGCTTGAATCTGAATCTTGGGTTTAATTAAACCCATATTTTGTAGTTTTCATAGTTTTGAAAACTGCAATTTTGTATCAGTGAGTGGATTTTTTCACGACTAGGTTTCGTTTCCCATTAACTATAATAACCTTGAAGTAATTTCTACAAGACATGGTTTGATTTTGACCTTTTTATCCTTTAAATCTGTCTCTAAATCCCTCATGAAAAAACAGGACGAATGCTCCTTTAAAGTACAGTATTTACAGTCATACGACACACACAGTTCACAACCACACACTGTTTTCAACACACACCTCCTCTCAATAATGTAACACAGCGTGCGCACACACACACCCAGGTTTGTGTGTAATAAGCTGTCTGCGCTGCGATCCAGAGGAAATCAGCTGGAATGTGAAATTGAAAACAAACAGTCATTTCAGATAGTGAAGCCTCTCCGTCAGCGGCGTCTCCTCTGTGTTTGAAGCCCACAGATTGTCCTCTGATCATATCCAGATATACAGTAGAGCTCGTGTTCCCTAAATCCCTATCTAATAGACAACTCATACATAATCACACGCAGCCAAAAGGCGGCTGTGACCGAGTTGTTTTGCGGATACAGGGGAGCAGGGGGAGGACGTCGAAAACCCCCGAGACACCTGGACCGGCTGTTTGGAACTTCAAGTAAGTTTAGGATTGTCTCGTCGTAAACTGGACAACAACAATGATCAGGCCTGGTTCAGAGGTTTGACTTCTGTAAAAGCAGTGTAAAAATACTTGTCATCTTTACATTATATCCTTTATTTAACCAGGTGAGACCCTCACTGACATTAAAATCTCTTTTCCAACTTTGACCTGGTCTACAGAGCACTTCAGATGTTTGAACAACGTCCATACACAACAAATGAGGTAATACGATATCTAGTTATATACAATAAAAAGATAAATGAAGGACAAACTCAAAAATGTGATGTAGTAAAATCTAGACAGTAAAAGAAAAGTCATCCAGAAAATACATTCTCAAGTCCTGATACTTGAAAAATCTACTTAGTCCAGTAGGTCTTTTTCATACACACATACACAGACACACACAGACACACACAGACACACACACAAAGACACACACAGAGACACACACACACACACAGACACACACAAAGACACACACACACACACACAGAGACACACACATACAGACACACACAGACACACACACACAGACACACACAGAGACACACACAAAGGCACACACACAGGAAGCCAGCGGTGGTATGTGTGTGTGTGTCTGTGTGTGTGTGTGTGTCTTTGTGTGTCTGTGTGTGTGAGACAGCAGCTGATAAGTCCTTGAAAACTCCACTGAGCTCCAGTTGTCGTCTCTGCAGAGGTGTGAACCAACGACGTACATTTACTGAAGCAGTGGATTTAAAGGAACAGTACGAGCAGTAGGGCAGTGTTGTAGTCAAGACCACCTCAAGACCACCTCAACACCACCTCAAGACCACCTCAAGACCAC
>JAPQRN010000016.1:18080492-18092660 GCA_037367275.1 Coranthus polyacanthus | reverse complement strand
CAGACATGAAACAGGCTGAACAGGACTAGACTCTGTTACCTGTGACATTTGCAGCAGGTTCACCTTCTGCTTCATGTTCATTCTGATCCTGGAAGCGTCTGTATCTCACTCAAGGTGAAAATGAACCAATCACACAAGGACAAGAAAATAAAAACGGTACTGATTGGCCCTGAGCTGATTCTTTAATTGACCAATAAGAGCACAGCCTCAGGTCACCTGCTCATCTGGCTGATGTTGTCTTCTCTCCTATGGACAGAGACGACACTGCTCAGTATTACATGGTTAGATCTAATCCAGTAAATGTTGCTTCTCTTTATTGACTTCGTATTTATTTCGGGTGCAGTGTGACACAGGTGAAACACTAGTCCACATGTGCAGAGAGCTGCAGAAACATGGAAGTAACACGGAGGCCACAGCATCTTTCTGTTCAAAAGAACGTGGCCAGTTTGGGCCCAGAATCCAGCTCTAATTATACATCCATGACTTCAAGGGGTTAAAAGTTTCCACATTTCCCTGTTTCTCCGTATCCCAGAATTCCCTGCTTCCAGTTTGAATTTAATTAGTGCACTACGTTGTAAAGCCGTCACTGCTGTAAAGTGTGAAAGGACCGACTCCTCGCTGGGATTCGTCTTCTTCACCTCCATCGCTCCATCCCTTCATCTTCTGCTGCTCCACATGTTGGAGACTTTTTTCACTGAGCCTCTCTCCGTCTCTCTCATGCTGATGATAATTTAAGTATTAGGGGAAAATCCATTTATAAATTAAACAAAATGACTTGATATCCATCGAGTCCCTTAGTTCATCAGCCTGTTCAAACAAGAAGGGGAAGATTGGCTTCGCGGCGGCCGGGGTCTTCGGAGACGGCGCGGTAATTAGATCTGCCGCGGATTTATTCTTGGCTGATTGGTGCTGGTGATGGGTGTGGAGAGGAGGAGGAGGAGGAGGAGGAGGAGGAGGAGGAGGAGGTGGTGGTGGTGGTGGTGGGTGCTTAAATTAATTGGAGCTCCACATTTGAGGTTTTTGTTCTTTTTTTTTTTCTTTGACTTTCTGCAAATGTCTAACAGAGCCTCCCCAAACTGGAGAAAGAAAGAAAGAAAGAAAGAAAGAAAGAAAGAAAGAAAGAGGATGTGAGGACATATTTGTGGTCGTCAAAGTCAATTTGTCTGACAGGGAAGAAAAGAGAAGCCGATGTAAAAACATGGATGGGTGTTTCCCAGTACTAATTCGCTATAAAGATGGAGAGATATAAAGACTTTAAAGAGGAGAAAAGGAGGTTTGTATGAATGTCTCAGTGATTCCCAAAGTTAATTTGACCAGAGAGAGAAAAAGAGAGACTGAGCGAAAGCACGAAGACAAAGGTGTTTTTACTCCTCTGTGTTAATTTGTCTGGAGAGAGAGTGAGATGAAAAGAAAGAGGAAGAGAGACGGGGGATGTAGGGACATGTTTGAATGTGCACGAGTGCTTAGCAATGTTAATTTGTCCAAAGAATAAGAGAGACGGAAAAGGGAGGGAGGCAGAGGTTTCAGACGACATGTATGAATGTGAAGGAGTGATCCCCAGTGATAATGTGACCACAGAGAGAGATTGAGGGAGGATTAGGATTCATGTATGTGTGCTTTCTGGAGGAAAAGATGTGGGAGAAGAAGAGGAGGAGGGGGGATATGAATATGTACGAGTGTTTCTGAGGAAGACGAAGCTCTGGCAATGACCGACGTGCAAGAAACGTAACACATTCAGGAGACAATCTGGGCCATTGACCGGTATTTATTATGTTTCTGCACAATTAAAAGTGAGATGCGTTAAACGTCCTGTTTGCTCTGTTCTCATAGACACAGTACAGTAAAGAAAACCTGAAAACACAGATTCTAAGGCAGGTTTAAGCAGATTTCTAGACGTACATTCATTCTTTAATCATCACACATAATGATTAATTCATTAATCTGCTCTTAAATTCAACACTTTTAATTCAACACTAAGCCTTGGCACAGGCAGAAATCACAGTGTGGAATCACCTACAGCCAAGACTCATCGTAAAACTAAATGTTTAAATCTTAAATCAAGCAAACAAAAGAGGCTGAAACATCACATCATCAATTTAAAGAACAGATGCCTTGGTCCTGTACCACTGGGTGTAGTGTGTATAGAAAATCTACATGTTCTCTATCTTCATCACTGCAGTAGAAAAGGTAAAAAGGAGGTAAGGTAAAAGTTTCATGTTATAATGTGTAGCTACAGATCATTAAACAACTGGTTCACAAAAGACAACCTGGTGTCTTACAAAAAACATCACCAACTGCCATAGATCTACATTTTTATTGACCGTTCCACTGTCTCTGAAAGTCTCTTTTTTATGTCCTTTTTTACATCTTTTCCATCATTTTTATCTTGTTTCGTCCTTTAACGTCACGTCCGTCTTGTTTTTCTCTTGTTTTTGTCTTGTTTCGTCTTTTACAACCGACGTCTCTCCTCTACATTTCACATGGCTTTGATGAGACAGAACAGAGAACACTTTTCTTCACATCTCATATTATTGCTGTGTATTTTCCTCTGCGACCCAATAAACGCACCCATAAAGTATTGCAGTCACGCAAACGGCCGCACAAAGTGGGCCGTGTGTGCATGGACGGGCATTTCCAAGCTGCTTTTGGGTCAAATACGCAGCAACAAAAGTTCAGAGAGGCCTGATATGTAGGAATATAGACGGACGATGTGCTTAATAATGGATTTATAGAGTGAAACGTGACAGTACAGTTAATTAAGAGAAGACTTAAGATGAGGCAACGGCAGGAAAACTTGTAAAATAATCATGTGTGACGTCACGTCTGAGGTTTGTTTTTGTAGATTTTCTGTTGCTTCGTGTCTTTATCTGTAACATTACATTCACAGCAGCCGCCTCTCCAGACGATGACTAATACATTTCCACAGGCGTCTTCATCATTAGTTTCATTCCAGTCGATACGCGGTGAACACCTCGCCTGCTAACGTGTTGGGCTGAGCTCTTCCATTTGTTTACATCGTCTCCTCCTCCTCCTTCTTTAGGTGCCTTCATCTCGCTCGTCTTCGTGCATCGGGGAGTCTCCCATCGATCGCCGCTCGCTCTGTTTCTCTGTAAAGTTTCTCAGTCGGGGCAGAGCTGCTTTCCTCTATATGCAAATAGAGCCGAGGTCTTTCAAAAGGTGCATCTTCACCTGAAACAAGAAGAGGATGAGAAGCAAAAGAGAAAGATTGAGCTTTTAGTCGTCATCTGATGTTAATCCAGGAGGAGATTAATTCAAATTGAAACTCTTCACAGTAAAAGCTTCCTGTTGCTTTGTATCAGCAGGAAAACATCGGAATTATTCGAATGACTTTAACTTTGTTTTATGATCAGTGTCATTTTTGCAAAGAGTCATAAAATTCTGATGTTCAAGAGTTCATTTGCACAAACTTTTCTCATCTTTTTAACTGCGTTCTTTTATCTCGTATGTATTTGGATTGTTTTGATTTGTTTTAACTTATACGTCTACTAAATCACTGAAAACAGACGAACAGAGATGAACAGGCTTCGACTTTCTACCAAACATGCGTTTTCCGAACGCGGCCGTTGAACTTTCGCTCTGATGATTCAGTCGTTTCGTGTCGAGCTCCGTCGCTTTGATAAAGTCGGGATAAGCAGCTACAGAGTAAAACACGTGCAAAGTTGTTTGATTCCCACATGAAGTGAAGGAATCGTTTTAGAGACATTTAAGAAGAGGCTTTACCTTGTCCAGTGCTCAGTCGTAATACGTGACAGCGCTGACCCCGTCCTTTTAATTACAGTCACGCTCATAAAGTATTGAAATTGGAGTTAAAATATGAAATGACCTTGGCAGAGACGGATCTCTCTTTGAAGTTCGACTCGCCGTCCTCGCTCCTTTCAACATCCTCTTGCAGTTAAAGAGAGTCATCTTTAAAAGCACATGACGCAATTTGACTAATATCAGTCAAACTGAGGCTGAGAGGCTCCACGTCTCGGCTGGAAGTGATTCCTCTAAGTGTAATTCAGAGTCTGACTGAGAAGAAAAACACTCTGCTCTTGTTTTCTGCTTCTGTATAATCAGTTGACGGTCACGGAAACGTTTAGACTCGGCCGTTGACTTTGACCTTTCACCTCTTCACTGGAGTTGTCTGGTGATGCTGATGATGAACTGATGAGGATTTTACGTAAGGTCTGTAGCTGCAAAGACGGGGCTTTTGACAGTGAGGCATATTTAATAACTATGATTATTAACCTTGTTTTCAGAGGCTTCTATCCCGCGCTCATTGTTGCTATGGTTACAAACACTGTCACTTCCTCATTACTTCATTATTCACTAAGTTGTAATTTTCAAAATACTACTGCTGTCGAATCAAAGCGAGTAGTTTTAAGTTTTAATCTGTGCTTGATTTATCCAGAGTCTACAGCGCAGAGAAAATATCTTTTAAATGTAATGACATCCTGACAAACACTCAGTGTTTTTATTAATACTCACCTGGACTGAGGTTTGAAAAGCATCCGTCTGTCAGCGTAACGCGACTTAAACCCGACTTAAACCCGACTTAAACCCGACTTAAACCCGACTTGAAACGTTTCATCTGAGAACTTACGTTTCAACACAAAGTGACACCTTTGACTTGAACCTAAAGCACCATCTTTAATTCTACGTGTTTTCTTTTCTCTTCTTCGTTTTATGCCTGGATCGATCGTCATCATCTTTTAAATTACTTTTCAAAACTCAGCGTTTTTAGTTGATTTTTCTTTATTTTCTTCCATTTATTCTTTTGACGCATCGCTTTGTTTGAATGAATCCATTGCTTTTGTATCGTGTCATTACTGTTTCATTTCCAGTTTTTAATCTACTTTTGTCACTTGTTTTTATGTAACTGTGTATTTTATCATTGATTTATGTGTTAAAGCGCGTTGTAACACCGTGTTACAAATAAAGTCTGTTATTACTCGTATTATATTTATTATTATAATATTTTTTTTCTGAAGAAAACGTTGAAACACAGACACCTTTACCTGTTTCCTGGACTTTGAGTGGTATTTAAAACACACACACATGAAACACCTTCAGTGTGTGTGTTTGTCCTTGAGCGTCCGTCGCCGTCGCCGCCGTCGCCGTCGGCCGCTCTAAATGACATTAAATGTAGGTGACTGTAAACTTGGGTAATTATGATAAATGTGAGCGATTATGACGAATTATTCCCCTCCATTGTGCTAATAGTGTAATTAGCAACAATAATCAAAGACTTATGATGTTGAAATAAGGCGACGCCGCGGACAATTAGACCGCAAGGAGCTAATAATGGAGAACTTATGGTGTTTTCCTGGAGGGCAGAATTACTGTTACTTCCAGAAGGACTTTGAAATTCAGCTGTTTTTCTAACTAATTCTGCCCTGTGATGAGAGAAAATTGAAATAAATACTCAATTAAGTGCCAGCTTTTCTGTTTAGTGGCGTGAATGTGAATGAAAGTGTGTGTAGACAGGAGGCGGTTCGTCCAAAGCCTAAAACACTGCAGCGACCGAATCACAACCGCTGTTTAATGTGAGGGACGCCGGAGCCGTTTGGTCCAGTCCAACGTGGACTCAGGACAAGAAAAATGTTAAACTTATTGACGCCAGGGTCGAAACAGAACATTTACGTAAAGTTGGAAAAATAAAAGGACAAAAGTAGTGAAATGGGTTTAGTCTTTCTGTCAAAGGTGTCGTCATATAATGCAACAAAGAGCGGTTATTGCCAAAACTCTGCCTCCTGGTGTGTTCAAAGACCCGCTGGTGTGTTCAAAGACACATTTCATATGAACCTCAAGTGTCTGTTTTTGTATTTAAGACAGAACTAGAGTGTTGTTAAAGAGTTAAAACAGGAGTTGAGTTAAAAGCTGATGCTGCGTCGGTTCGTCTCCATCCATACGAGGCTGAAGTCGTGACGTTCACATTCACAGCAGTAGAAGTAGAGACACTAGTGTAAAGTAAAGAAGCTCTGGTTGGACTTCTTCGCTGCCGAACGGACTCTGAACGTGAAAGTATGAAAGTAAATACCTTGTGACTGTGTTTCATCTTGTTGAAGAAGAAGAACTCTTCGTGTTTGTGTTGATTTAATATTGAATAAAATCTGCAGCTGTTTTTTTTACGTATTGTTCACTCTTTTAAGTCGTTTTGATCTTGTTGTTTCTGTCTTGTTTCATACTTTTTGATATTTTTTTCTTGTTACATTTTTCTCTTATTAAGTTTGTTATTATTCACAGATCGTCTTTTCTATCTTATTGTTTCATCCATTTAGGTTGAAATCGGTCTCGATGTCGTGAAGTAAAAATAATGGATAATTTCCTTCGAATACATTCAAACTAAACCACTAACCTGGTTTTATGCACATTTTGAAGAATTACTTATAAAATGTTTATAGAAATGGCAAAAATTTAAAACAAAAACTAGATGTTTTTGTCCTTTTTCAAAAGTTGAAGTTGAAGTCACGTGACTGATGAGCTGATATTCCCAAAACGTATGTAGACATTTATTTTATTACATCCACAGATCTCAGTTTACGTTGGGTTTTCGTTTCATTTGTCACGTTTTTTTAGTGCTGAATATTTGTGGAAGACCAGGTTGTGAAATGTTCAATTCTTACTTTGTAGAAACAGACGTCGTCACGTTCTTCCAGACGAAAACAGATAAAAGAACTTCTTTACTTCAGTCAAAGTGAAAAACCACAGACTGTGAAATGTTGCGTTGTTTTCGTCGTGTCCAACAACTCGTTTTATTTGTTCGCTTTAACGTGTTTTCCTTTTGTTTTGTCTTTTCATCTGGTTTTATCTTTGACGTCTTTGACTCATGTCTTTGCGACAGGCGAACAGGCGACAGCTTTTCTCCGTCTCTTTTCATCTGTTTTGTGTCGTTTCATCTTTTACGTCGTCGCGTCTGTCGTGTGATATTCACTGCTCTGGTCTCGTTATCGTTCCGTCCACGGAGGTTGAAATCAGCGTCGATGTTGTGAACACACGCAGTGATGCAAATTACGTCATCAGATTAAACAGAGATGTGTGCACGTGTCTTTAGTTTTGGTCGTGACTCGATTCAAAGCCGTGTCCTGACTCAGGTTTCAGTTCAATCCGTTCCTTTTTGTCAGAATGGTTTTCAGGCTGATCCTCTAAACCCCACAGTCACACCGAGAATTAGTCACAATGGATTTAGTAAAAGTGCTCAAATTAATTAAATCAGTGTCATGAGGGTGTTTTTTTCTTTTTTTTACAAAAGCAATAAAACCACTTGAGGCAAACAAAGAACTTTTCAGAGGCGGAGGATTATTACTACAGCAAAATGATCCATTTGGTTAAGTTTTATTAAACCGCGGCCCGCTCGCCGCCGCTCTAAATGGAATCTTTAGAGTACACAATAGCCAATCACAGGCTATTATTATTCGAGTTTTCTAATTAGGCTTCTTAACGAGGACGGGGCTGTTTACAATGGGAGCCGGAGCTGTTCAGATAACGACACAGAGGACAGGGCGACTCCGGACGGCAAATAAAGCGCTCCTCTCTGCTATCAGTCTGTCACAGCACAGATAACACGGGAACTTCTCAAGGTCCAAGACTCAACTTTTAATTTAGGAGAAGTGTAGGAGTGTGTTTAACTGTGTGTGTGGAGTTAAATGACAAGACAGTGTTTTAGATTGAACACAGCAGAGAAGCAGTGGAAGAAAGATGGAAAAAGGAAAGACAGGACACGTTAAGGTGATGGAAGGAAAGGAGAAGGATGTGAAGAGGAGGAATAAGAGCAGAAGGAAGGAAGAAGAGAGACAGAAGGATAGATAAAGGACAGTAGGAAGCTATGAAGAAATAAAGTTATTTTGTTATAACCACATGTATTAAATATTGTGTCCAGGTTGTTTATAATTGCAAAATGCTGCAGATTGTTCTAAAACGCGTGTAATTCATGACAAGTTATTCCATAATGTGTTGTCACATGTCTCATATATTCCTATTTCATATTGTGACAGTGATGCTCAAACACATGGAGAAGGTTAACGTCCTCCTCCTAAACACAGACAACCACTGAAATACAGTCTAAAAGGAGTAAAACCATGAATGAGGGTCAACGTTTCCTCACACTTTGAAGCCGTTCTCATGTGTTTGAGCTCCACGTGATCACAGACAGTAAGTTCATCAGTGTGTTTGTGACGGCGGTTAGCGGCTCCATGAACACGGGCGTCTATTCCCGCTCACGCCCGCCTCTGATTACCGATGCTAATCTGCTCAGTCCGTCCATCTGTCCTCTCTCCGCCGCCGCCTGGATTCAATTACACCAAACACACTGTTATCCTCGCCCTCTCTGTTTCTTCTTCCTCGTCCTATTCTTCTTCTGGTGTTGTGCCCACCTCCTTTTTCTTGTTTGGTCGTCTTTTATCTGGGGACGCCGCTGTCGTCTGGCCAAACACGAACAGAGGGACGAGAAGAGGCAGAGAAATGAAAAGAGGACGACGCAGACACAAAGGAAGAGCGAGATGAAAAATGAATTCAACGGAGGCAGCGGAGAGATGATGGGATGTGATCCTCTGCGACCGCCGTCTGACACTTTTTCAAAGTTTGAAGTGTTTCGTACTGATTTAAATTAAAGTGTTTGCCTTCCTCAGACGCTGATTGGAAGTGTCAGAATTAAATATTGTCTCAATTTTCCCTTTAATTAGTAACACCTCGCAGAGCAGAGAGATGATTATTAAGAAAACATTAGGAAGAGTTCTCCAGCTGTTTGTGACGTCGATTGGTCAAACAGCACATGGTAGCAGTTCAGTCGAAGTAATAGCATTGTAATTTCAATCCATCGCTCTCAAAACCACCTGTTTGTTATCGTAACCATGACGACGGCGTCTTATTTTAACTGCAGCTGTGACCTTTCCCTGTCGGTCGGTTCAGTGTCGTTTAAAGACACTTTATGGGTCACGTCCGAGGAAGGAGAAGAAGAAGCAACAGAAGTATGTTAAAGTGTAATACCACTGACGGCCACTAGGTGCTGGCTCCAGAAAAATCCTGGCTTTACTTATATTATTATATTGAGCCTGATCTCACCGGATTTTGGATAATAAGAAACTCTAATGAACTTAACGCCTCCGTTGCACCACGTTCACCGCGTTTCATTACATGATTGTCTTTGTCTTCATCCTCTCGTACTTGTAGTCTGAAGTAGCTGCAGATATCCGGGTCCAGACCAAGTCCTTGGTCTGATTTCCGACCCTGCAGAGACAGACTGTAGACCTGACGAGGCGGTGAGAGACCCCTCCTCGTGTCCTGTTTGTGTAAAGAGAGGTGTAGTGTTGATGGATTCGGTGTTTGTCCTGTGACCGTCGTGTTTTCAGTGTAAATGCCACAGAAGCAGCTGCCGGACGCTGCGTTCAGACGCCCGCCGTCTCCGCGGGAAATCTGATATTTGTCATGTTTGTGGTGTATGTTTTTATTTGTTGTTTTGACGCAGGGCTGCGGATTTACCTGTTTCCCATCTGTATGTTTAACCTCAGAAGTAGAGAAGCTTACATCATTAAACACAAAAACACAGACTTTTCACTCATTTCTCTTTGCATTGCCTTGTCTTACATTTCATTTTCCCCATCTCATTCCTCAGCGTGATGTTTCTGTCCTTTTAAACAAAACTGCTTTGTCTTTTTGAATTCTAGGTATGAAATGCGTCCCCAAAAGAAAACCTGACATTTCATAAAGGAAAATCATCTTTTGAATGAGTTTTTGTTTGTCTGAGGACACACAGACTTCCACAAAGAATGCATTGCACTTTTAATGATATTCTAGCACAAAACAGCCACAAAGTTTTGCGCCTCAGGCAGGTCTGAAATGTGTTCATTAATGTCTGAATCTTAAGGTAATGTTAATGCGTCGCTGATTATGTCCGGGTTTTCAGAGAAACATTAGCACCGATGCTCATTAGTGTTGTGTTTCTCAGATCCCAGTTAAAAAAGTGAAGTGTTTGTAATAAAGCCGCCTGGTCTCCATCGGCGCTGTCAGGACATGATCGTTTTTCAGTAGCTGAAACATTTTTTATTAAATATTCACAAAGATTTGAAGAAAAAGAGAGAGAGTGAGTGAGCAGTGAGCTTGTGTCCAGTTAACACCACTTAGACTCAATTATTTGTATAGAAAGGGTCCAATTTTGCTGCAGTTGTGTGAATATTCCTTCATTTCCATCCATGCAGATTACACAGGAACAACATGATGCTGTTTGCAGTGAATTCCACCCTTTGTGGCTGCTTTGTGAATTACACGCTATATTTCTGTCTCATTCGCAGATGTTTAGCGGCTGCAAAAGCCACGTAATCCCTTGGTGGATCTGGTCCATAATGCATTTCAAAATCATCCCAAGCGTCTCTCATCCACTGAACGTGAAGCTGTTCACTTTGACCTTACAGTTGTAGAGCTTTTACTGATGCTTTTGAGGCAAACAAAGGTTTCTGGAGCCATTTGTAGATTGACTTTACGGTGAGCATCAGGAGTAAAAGCAGCTTTGTTAGTTTCAACGTCTGTTTTATTTGATTTATTTTCCCCTTTTTTACATTTTTCTTCTTAATGTGTCTTTTAATCTTTATAACATTGTCCTTCAGAATTATGAAAAAGCACATTTCATCTCTTTCCCTCTTTCTACTCGTCTTGTTAATTTTTTTCCTTCTGTTTCTACACCTCTGACTTTCTGTCAGTCTGTCTTTAATCACGTCTCTGTCTGTCTGCCTTCCTCTCTGGAAGTAATTATTCCGGTTGCAGACGCAGACAATTACTTATTATCTCCTCGTGTGTGTGTGTGTGTGTGTGTGTGTGTGTGTGTGTGTGTCATCGTCTTCACGACCTCTGACCCCGTTCAAAACAAAGACGAGCTGTCAGTCTCATCGTCCATATCAGAGAAAACTAATTGTCTCCTCATTTACTCCCCACGTCACCGCCTCCTCTCTCTCCGTCTTCTTTCAACTCATCTTCGCTCTAAATGCTCAAAAGTCTGTGGACACCTAAACATTAAACCTGCATCAAGTAAAGGATCATTTCAAACTCCTCAGTCCAGTTTCAGGTGAAACAAATGTCATTTAAGGTGTTTTTATTGACGTCAAATCAAACCATACGTAATGGTTAAATCGATTGTTTCCCCCAAAAAATAAGAGCTGTCGTCCTCGCTCTCTCCTCCTCTTCCTCACTTCCTCTCCTTCCCTCGTTCCTCTGTCCGGAGGTAAAGAGCCATTCCCAAAAGAGGAAAAGCAGAAGCTAAAGACGGCTTAGAAAAGACTTAAGAGTCCCGTCACAGGGAGATCACGATGGAGGAGGAGGAGGAAGATGAGATGGAGGTGTCTCTGCGGAGGAAAGACAGGAGGAAAAAGAAGGAGAGGAAGAAAGACAAAGCCGGGATCAAGATGTCTGCGAGCTGTTTGATTTGAGCTCATTGTCGGAATAAAAACCTCCGATCGCGGGAGGAAATGAAGGAGGAGAGAAGACGAGAGGAGAGGAGGAGTGGTTTACCTTTCTTTGCCTTTGGTTCCCAGGCTGGTGCATTGTGGGAAAAGGCTTTGAGGGAATCCACGCCGACACACTCTGTACTTTAAAATATGTGTAAATCTGCCTCCACCAAACTGTATTTTATTTTTATATAGTTGAAAAACCCTTTAACCCTTCATACTGTTGATATCGTATGGTTTTAGAAAGGTTTGATTATTGCCAGTTCATTTCAAACGAACGAGATTTGATTCTAAAAACATATTGTCATTAATATTAGTGAACAAACTGTGGGAGCGTCTTGCCCTGATTTACCCACATTTGACATTTAATCAAGGGATCGATGTGATCAATCTTACTCGTCAGTCTCTTTAATAGAAACTCATCCGTCTTACTTTCTACTTTTCCTTTGGACTCGATGTATGTATTGTACTTCTCACATTATTTGGAATCAAGGCCTTCGCTCGGTTTCATTTTAGCTCCGTCTAACGTAGCCTATTTTCTCCATAGTTTTATTTTTCATTCTGCCTTCTTGTACTTTACCTCCTCCTCCTCCTCCTCCTCCTCTTCCTCTTCCTCCTCCTCTTCCTCTTCCTCCTCCTCCTCATCCTCTTCCTCTTCCTCCTCCTCATCCTTACACCTCTCCTCTTCCTCTTTCTCCTCCTCCTCCTCCTCCTCATCCTTACACCTCTCCTC
>JAPQRN010000016.1:18042646-18053367 GCA_037367275.1 Coranthus polyacanthus | reverse complement strand
GGAGTGTAAAAATAGAGAGATAACAGCCACTCCGGAGCGAAAAGAGTTGAAGGAGGAGGGGGGGGAGGAGGGGGTGGAGGAGGAGGAGGAAGGCTGGGGAGGTTAACGGGACTGGGAGCGTTAGGAGGACTAGGAGCCATCGGTGGACTCGGTAATCTGGGTGGGCTTCATATTAAAGTAGAGCATTACGGTGAAGGTGAGGAGGTACAGCTGCACAACTCGCAAACGTCTTCATCAGAGGAGGAGGAGGACGAGGAGGAGGACGAGGAGGAGGACGAAGACATGCAGGACTGCGAGGGCTCCAACGCCGCAAACAAACTCCAGAAGAGACGGAAGAGGAGGAAAGTCCAGAAGTGGGACGGAAACCGAAGCAGGAGGCTCCGTTTGTCCTCGACCACGCCCAGCCCCGTTGCCATGGGAGACGCCAACCCGTTGGTCGACCCCTCCCAGGCCGCCACAGCCTCGTCCCACCTCCTTGCCTCCGCCTCTGGCTCACCGAACAGCACGGCCGCCACGTCGTCGGTGCTGAAGATCAAGACGGAGATGGCCGAGCCGATCAACTTCGACAACGACAGCAGCATCTGGAACTACCCGCCCAACAGGGAGATCTCTAGGAACGAATCCCCGTACAGCATGACCGCCAAGCCGCCCCCCCCGGGGGAGACCTTCCCCTCTCCCCAGGGGGGCTCCCTCCAGGTGGCCATCCCCGACTCGGTCCTCACCCCTCCTGGAACCGAAGGAGGAGCCGGAGGAGTCAGGAAGCCTCCTTACAATGGGAGCTCCGCCCCTTCCTCTGCTTCTTCCAGTTTAGCTCCTCCCTCCAGCGCCTCGTCCGCCGACCCCCTGTCGCCTCCTCTGTCCGCCTCCCCTCGGGACAAAGGCACACCCACCACCTCCTCCACATCCTCTACTTCTTCCTCTTCTTCTTCGTCCACCTCCTCTTCCTCATCGCTGCTGTACTCGGGCGACCTCGAGGCTCTTCAGCGTCTGCAGGCGGGGAACGTCGTGCTCCCATTGGTCCACCGGGTCACGGGGAGTTTGGCGTCGACCAGCACGACGGCTCCACGGGTTTACACCACCGGCACCATCAGGTAAACGGAGCTTAAATGCAGTTTGCAGTAGTTTACTGGTAGTTCAGTTGCATTCTGATTGGCATCGTACGGCAGGATATTATAGGTTATTTTTGGTTTTAAAAAAATTAATTTCCAAGAAAAGAACTTCTGAGTACTACTGAGATTCCCAGTAAATCATAAATTTACAGGAAGCAAACCTTGTAAATATTAAAAAGGTAGAAAAAAGTTGAGATTATACAGTTAAAGTAAAAGTTGTAAATTTACAAGGAAAAACACTGTCAATGTGAAGTCGTCGTTTACAAAATCGTGGTCTCCTCATCGCTGCAGGTACGCGCCGGCAGACGTCACCCTGGCGATGGCGCAAGGAAACCTCCTCCCCAACGCTGCCATGAACTTTGTGGACGGATCCGGATTCGGCCTGGACCCGAAGACGCCCATGGAGATGCTGTACCACCACGTCCACCGGCTCAACATGTCGGCGGCGGCGGCCGCCGGCCCGTTCGTCGGCTCTCCCACCGCGACGGGGGGAAACGGCGCCCTCGGAGGCCAAATGCCGACCGCCGCCAACGTCTTCACCACGGCGGAGGGACTTTTCTCGACGCTACCGTTTCCCGTGTACAGCAACGGGATCCACACCACGCAGACGACTCTGGAGAGGAAGGAGGATTAACGCAAAACACTCGAGACCGCATTACTGTGTTTCCGGAATCAACGACTGTGTCAAAATAAGAATAAAGAATGATTTACTTGCTTTCTTTTGCCGACACGGTGCAGCACTGTGTTTCCGAGAGGGGAGAAAGGACAGGAAAGGATGACAGATGTACTCTAGCACTTTGAATCTGAGCGACTGAGCTTGTGTAATAGACATGAATGACCCTCAGACATGTCCCTCTTTTCTATCTTTATCTCTTTCCTCCTCATCCTTTTCTCCTCCTCTCTCTCGCTCTCTCTCTTTGCTCCTGTTTCAAAGTTTTTCTCCTAAACGAATGAACAAAAAAAAGACTTTATTGTAAAGAATTCCTTTTTTGCCTACAGAGAATTCCTATTGCCTAAGGACTCCGCCGGAGCCTGACGGGAATAATTTTTATTATTTGACTCGTTTCTGTTGCATCTTTATGAAGATGCTGATTGTGTGTATTTAAAGGAGGACGGTACAGGGATTTGTAACGGACAGAAAACTCTTACGTCCTCGTATCTTGATGTGATCAAGGCTTGAAAAGAGTTTTTAAACCCAAGAGGAGCGAACTCTCGCACCCGACAGAGATAATCTTTTGAAAAAAGGTTTTCTGAGGACGTTTCTCGATCGAGGGAATAGTTTAGAGAATTAATTTCTTTCTTTTCCTCCTTTTTTTATAAAATATTCTAGCTCAGATTTAACTTACGAATCAAGCATTAAGAAGAAAAACAAAAAAAAGCAATTTCAGCCGGGTAATGACCTGTGAATTATCGAATGTTACTACTTCCTCTTTTATCCCAGGAGTTTACCTACAGGTCTCGCACCAAACATAACCTCCTCTTCATCTCTTCCCATCTCGATCTGTCTCTCTTTTATCTACCTGATTCTCTTTCCGTCCACATTTCTGCCTGTCTATCTACAGATTCATGGTGCTACCGACCGTCCAGTAACCCTGATTCAGCTGGCTGATGTGGGTGCTGTAAACGAACCCACAGCTCGTTGACAGACTTTGTTTTGTTGTTGTTTTGTTTTTTTTTGTGGAGGGGGAACAATTAAAAGTTGTTTTTCTCTTCTGAACTTCAGGAAAGTCAGAAATACAGAAAAAGAAGCTCTAAATCTGGAAAGTCACCTCCATGTTTCACCCTGTCTGAATCCGATTGGGCCGCGAGGGGCTGTTCTGCCCGGAAACATGGAGCTGATTGGTCGGGATTTAGTCTCGATGGTTTCATTGTTTCCTTTTTATGTATTTTCTAACTCGATCACTTTTAATTCTCAGTGAGACTGAGGCTAATTAGCTAGCGGCGCTAACTTGAAAACTGAATGTTGAAAACCTCGACCGGCTCCTGTTTGATCACTGTTTTACGTTTTTTACCACTGTGACTTCTTCTTCTTCTTCTTCTTCTTCTTCTTGGTTTTTTTCCTCCTCCTTTTTTTCTTCTTCTTCTTCTTCTTCTTCCTAAACCGGAATCACCTCCACGAGATTTTTCCTAACAAATCCACTCTCTTCCATTTCCCATCGCCGGACCCTGTGATTAAAAAACCACATATCAACAAGGAGATTGTAATAAAGACATTTTCAATCAATCAATCTATCAAACAATCAATCCAACGGGAAAAAAATATGAATATACATTTTTTTGAGGAAGAGAAAAAAAATCACATTCCTGTAACGACGATGTTGTCCTTGTCGTTGTTCTTCTGTTTTGTGTTTTCCCTCCTCCTCCTCCTCCTCCTCCTCCTCCTTCAGCCTCCGTTGCCAAAAAAAATGTTAATCTCACAAGTTTAGTGTTTTCAAAAGCACTGTGATTCTCGTTCATTTGTATTTTTTCTTCTACTTTTTTTGGTAAAAAGAGAAAAAAAAAAGAAGAGAATAAGTAATAATTAAACGGTTTAAAAACTGTCTTCTATCTTTTTAAAAGTTGGCAGCCCCGTCTTTAACCATCCCGTCATCCTTATTACCCAGTGTGATTAAGCCGTAAAAACGTGTTACCGATGTGTTTAGTGTCACTGGCTGTCAAAAAGTCTTTCATGGCGACTTCTCTCTCTGTGTGTGTTGACTATATGCAGTATATACTGAGCTACTGTAGCTGTTTTTGTCCTTTGTCTTCTCTGTGCTCTATCTCTAGTGCGGGGGATGGGAGAGGGGCGGAGCCTGCACGAGGAGGAGGGGAACCGTGGGGTGGGCGGAGTCCGCGTGACGCCGACGCCCCTCCCCCCTCTTCGCTCCCTCCGTCTCCCTCTCCGTCTCTCTCTATCTGCAGTCTTAGTGAAACCAGTGGAGGTTCGTGGAATTTCGTGTTCGGTGGCCTTTGCAAAAAACGAAAAAAAACTTTGTAGAGTCCACCTTTTTTTTCGCTGCTTCCTTTTTGTCTTTGTAAAACCTCTTTCTCTTTTCTTTTCTAATCTCTCCTTCTCTCTCTCTCTCTGCTGTTGCTTTTTGCTGTTGTGTAGTCTTATACAAAACCTCTTTATCTCGCTGTCTTTTCTCTCAGAGACGAAAAGATTCTTTAACTAGCTCAAAGGTTTATGGAGCCATGTTTTTGCCACTAAGGAATTCTGGGAATTGCAGTTTCCAGCTCTTGCATACAAAGTATTAAATAACTAATAAATATTTACACTCTATAGAATGAGTTATGACGAGGAAAAGCCTAAAGCGGTAGATGTAGTCTTCTCTTTCACTTGGTCCTGGATACAAGCCTCAGTTGTGAAACATTTCCCAGAGTCCCTTGGGGCTTCTTGTGTGCATTGGGTGTATTTCATTGGTTCCCACCGAACTTCAAACTTCTCTCACGGGACAAACAAAAAGTGGTTTAAGGGGTGAGGAACAACACAAAAAAAAAAAAATCACAGTAGTATTTCAGGACACAATAAAATTTTAAAGATTTCTAAAGAAATTAAAAAAAAAAAAATATTTCGCACTACAAATCTATTTTTATAGGTGTTTTGGAAACTGAACTGCATGTTTAGTAAGTTCGTCCGATGCGTGATCGATCCCTCGTTTGTTCGTTTCGTTTTTTAGGTGCAGCAGTTTTTGGTTTTTACGTCTGTTGAGCCCAAACGGGGGAGGGTCCGTCGTAGGAATAAAGTCGTCAAACTGGGCCTCGAAACCCCCCCTCGTCATCAGGAAAAACAATCTGTAGCGTCTGTGCTTTCTGTGAAGAATCAGTGTCTTGTTACTGCTACTAACGTGTAAACAACAACGACAACGGAAGAAAACAAAAACAAACCCAGGTTGAAAAATTCTGCGATTGTTATTTTCGAGAAACGTGATCCGGGTCGTTCGACGCGTCGGCTGATGGTGGAGACTGAATGTTCAATCCGTCGCCTCAGGAGCATTTTGTTTCCGCGCTCCTCTGGATTTTAGCGTTTTCTACTCGGGGGCGGGGCTTGAACGAACGTCAGGCAGGTAAATGTAAAAGGGGGCGGGGCTTTTTTGTGGGGCTCAGAACTCAGATGAAACCAGGAAATACACCCACATGTAACAAAAACCAAACAGCCGGTCCAAGCTGTTTCAATGTTTTTTCTGTGTTTTATGTCGAAAAATGAAAACTTTGCTGGTGATTTTAAAAACTTAAAAACCTTAATCACAGCTGCTGTCAAAAATACATAGTGTTTAAGAATTACAAATATGAAAAATCACTTCATTTACCTGTGAAGAAACTGTGTCTGTGTTTTTAACTATTTCTTGTACAATTATACAGATTCTTTTATGAGGAACTTGGTGCCAAGTAGCTGAAATACGGGAGAGAGGGAATCTCTTATTATCAATGTTAACAGTGTTATAAAATTCTAAATACAAACAAATTAAAATATTAAAAAAGAGAAAACTATGGTACATTTCTATTTTTTGTTTGATTTTTTTTCCTCGCAGATGAGAGGAAAAACACACGACTAACTGATGCTAACTTTGAGTGCCTGGCTTATTTTTTATTATTATTATTATTATTATTATTATTATTTTCAAAAGACATCTTTTTGAGTTCATTTACCATGAATAATGCTGCAAATCCGAAAATGTACATACTTCATTTTTATAGCGGTTGTTCTTTTATAAGTTTACTAGGTTCTCATCCGTTCAGAGTGACATGTCACATACATGGTTGTCTTTCTGTAACACGGTTTTGACCATCTTACAGGTGCCATATTCATAATAAAAAAATCTCTCGAATTTGTTACCAGATTGCATCATTTCTTCTGTTTGACACATTCAACCATCCCGTCCTCCCCCTTTTCGCCAAAACGCGACAAACGCCGCCACGTGTCAGTAAACGCAGAGTTTTTATGTCCCTCCTCCTTTCTGTCCTTTTTGGTTCGTTTTCTGGGTCTTATTCTGAAAATGATGCTGTTAACGCAGCGCCTTGTCCTATAGTTCACCTACAGAGTGTCTGCAACGTTTCAACAGCTCTTCAGTCCAGCTGTTGGAAAGGTCACGTACAGTAGATCTCTGTTTCTGAAACTTAGGACCCACAACGGGACACGGAGCTGTTTTTATTCCGTCGCCAATTTGCAGAGGAAAATATACAGCAATAACATGATATGTGAGTTCATTGATTAACGCAGAAGAAAAGTGTCCTGTGGATGAGATTAGAAATGTTGATCTCAACAAAACCATGTGAAATATAGAGAGACTTCAGACACAAAAAGAGATAAAAGCAACGTAAATGAAGTCAAAGAACTGACCGGATGATAAAACATGTAACAATTTGAAAACTACGTAAAAGATGCATTAAGACAAAAGTTATGTAACAAGATGGACAGGACATAAAGGCCGTCCTGTCCTGTTCCAGATTCTCCTGGTTCTCCAGAGCCCTCAAACCTCCAAGACATCGTTTAAGCACATCATGCCTCAGATTGCGTTTACCAACAGAAGGGCACGTGATCATCCTTCGTCCACCTTCTGAGAACTTCCACGTTAGTTACCTGATCTCTCCAGATGATCTCCATGATGGTGTCTTAGCTGGACTGTTAGTAGAGCAGCGAACTCAGAACAACAGCGGTAAACTGAGTCAGATTTCTTTTAGTTTAGAGAACGATGCTGCTTCTCTACTCGTCTATTGTCAATCATAATATACGATCATCTCAAGGCAACGCACATGAAGGCCAAGACTTTCAAATATTATGCCACAGCGCCCCCTATGGACCAGATGCCACCGATCACAACCCTGATCAACACGAGATGCTAAGATCAAGTACTACGTAATGATCCTACGTGAACCTGGGCCTCTGGTGATGCAAATTAATAATCCATCCAAATATAAGAAAATAAATGTAAATTGTTAATTGTTAAACCTGTATCGTAATATTTAAACATTAGTAAATCTATAGTTAGATATAACTTAATGATTCAAAATGGAGCTGGAATTGAAATCCATTTAAATTTGCAACAACATTCAGTTTTAAATAACACTTTCAACATTTAATATTTAATATCGAAGCTGCTGAAATGTTACAAAAACTCTGAATCAGGCCCATAATAGACAGATAGACACATGGAAGCCCATGTTCTGAGATACTAAGTCATTATTTTGAGTTACAGGATCTTTTATTCTTCCTCATCGCGGTGGTGGAGCTGAGCTTCCACAGAGATAATCCTTTAAAACATGCGTTTCTCTGCTTCTCATTGACCTTCCTCTCAGCGTTTTGTCAGGAGGATCAGAGGAGTGAAAGAGGCCGTTTGGACGAACCCCTGGTCCAGACTGAAACCTCCTCCCTCCATCTGACGTCCAGGTACGTTTAGGAGACACACGGGAAACTGTTAAAACATCACTAGTTACCACGGTGACGGACAGGTGTCATATTCTACACTAGGATTTAAGTTCACCATTTACTTCCACTGCTAATGAGATCTGCAGTGTTCGTCTACCACATATGTCTTCACTTTAAAGGAGCTATTTGTAATAATTTTACTTAAAAACTCACCTAAAATTTCCATTAGTGTGAGAGGAGTCCTCCCCCAAGATGAGTTGATGATATCTGTGCTCAGCGTCGCCCTTTTCCAGAACCACAGTGGACGGAGCCAGACCTGAATCAGCACTGGCACAGAACTAACAGAATGTGGAGATAGACCTGGATACGTGAGACTACTGCAGAGATCATCTACATCTACTCCACCCCGTCTTGTAATACCACTTCATTACACTAGAGTGAGTAGTGAGTCACTGAAGCATCTAGTCTGCCCTCAGTCCAACACAGACTGTATATAAAGATGGACGCCATGATGGCGGTTCTTGTCAACATGTAAAAATGAAGACACAGGAGCTGACGTGCCATTTTATATCCAACCGATCAGAAAGATGACGATTACCCACAAAGTTTCTTTTAATGACATGGAGGGGGTGGGATTTATGAGCTATACTGTCACTTTGTCCATCTTTATACACACACTATGGTCTAACATGAGAAGAAGAAGAAGTAGCGCTGACTTTTGTCACGAATGTCTTCAGAGAAATAATACGTCCATGGTTGGTGTTCGATGAGATCAGCAGGAGCAACACTTCAACTGGGATTAGTTTTATCCACAGACTGTATGGTTGTGGACTACTCTACACTTTTTGGAGCCAGAAGTGACCATATTTGGAGAAAAGGGGAGGACCTGGGGAGAGCAAGGGATGATGGGTAAGCTAATGCTGAACGCTAATTTTAATGACACAGTAAATAGGTAAACTTCATCAAACACTTGCGTAACAAAGTCATTTGATTGTCTTGTTTGTGTAACTTATTAACTACAACTACAGTCGAGCTGGATGTTTTATTCAATAAACAGAAACTCAGCAGCGGACAAGATGTCAATCAATGTTATCATTGAAACAATAATGTAAAGATGGACCAGAACACTTATTAGACGGTCCAAATAAAAAGAATGAGACCTGGTGTGATGTATGCCTTTTTGAAGCCAGCATCTAGTGGCCGTCAGTGGTATTACACTTTAAGATACTAACACGTTGGCTTCAGTTTCAAACGGCGCTTGTTGCCGTTCAGTCCTGTTCCACGTTGACTTCACCAAAGTAAACTGCTCTTTAACACTGGACTGTGTTAAAGAGCATCAGCTGCAGTTTAACTGCAGAACACCATGAAACCAGATGACATGAACACAAACAGACTGAAACAGAAATGCTTCATCCATCTCTCTTTCAGCTCTTGTTTCCCGTCAACCTTCTCTCTGTCTTTTATTATCCTCCTCCTCCTCCTCCTCCTCCTCCTGCTGCTGCAGTAATAAGAGTGGAGAGGTCAGTCAGTCGACCCTCTGAGGCCGACCAGCCAACTTTAAATATTTCACACTATTTTAAATGAGCGCACATGAATCATAGATCACAGGCAGCCTCATATATGTGTGTGTGTGTGGAGGTGTTGAACCTGAAGCTCCTTCTAATAACCTCTGGCTGTCCGTCTCACTGAGGAGGTCTGATGTGGAATTTAGATCCGACAGCGTCAGTCGTTCACCAGAGGGGAGAGAGGGAGGCGTAACGAGAGGCCTTTCATCATCGGCCTGATGGACGGATGATGAAACAAAGCGTTAGAGATGAAAACTCGCCGTTTTTCATCTGCGCTTTCACAGCCGCTGATCTCCCTAATTCCCAACATGCACCAGAAGTCAAAACATCACAAAATCTGTACGAGTATTTTGGAGACAGGTCGTCGCTGATGTGGACATGATGTGACGTTCATGTTCCAGGGGAAAAATCGAACTAATAAGCAGAGAGTCTGATAGCTAGAACTTATATTCATGTTTTTATTGTTATTTCTGAGGGAAAGTACGAGAGGTGGCAGAAGGTCCACACAGACCAGACACTGCTGTAACAACAGACTGTGCTGTATGTACTGAGTTTTTACTGCAGTAGAAGAGACAAAGTCCAGGCTCTGAAATGTCCTCAAAGTATAAAAGTTTAAAGTGAACTGAAGCTCATGTCATATTAATATAATGTGAACATATTAAACCATTCAAATGACAAACAAAAGACTGAAAATAATGAACATTAACTTCGCTCCAATGTACAAACCAGCTTCATGTCCTGTTCACACTCATCGACACTAAAATGGATTTTTTTTAAAACTCCTTCAAAAGTGAAGATTTTTATGAACTCTGGTTTATGTGTGACCATGTGGAAAAAATGAAGAGATTAGAAAACGATGGTGTCACGTCAGTTCACCCATAACGAACATGGACCTGTATATGTCTCTGTGTGAAGCAGATATGATCTATAGGTCATACATGTGGATAAGTCATGTATGACCTGCAGTAGATCGAGGTCAGAGACGTGGAGACACATGTTGAAATCTGTAGAATATAAAGAATACACTTCAACAACACAAACCAACACTTTGAAGAGAACTTGAGTTTAGAAGTGAACTTCATGACAGACTGAAGCCTCTGAGTCTGATATGATCTGAAGGTCCACGGTGTCCATGGTGTCCACGGTGTCAACGGGGTCCACGGGGTCCACGGGGTCCACAGGTTAAAATCCAACACAAACTATGGTTTATCTCAGCGTTTGGAGGTGTTTTTATGTTCTAGTGTGGATGGAGATATTTTGTAAAATGAAGGTCATGTGGATGGAATTGAAGAAGGAAAGCATCTGTTTCGAAACATATCTGTATCAGTGTGGAGAGGACATACATCTCATCAGTGTTTGAATGAAACTGGATGAACTTCCGCTCGAGTTGATCCTCAGATATCACGTTCATAACAGACATAACTGACCTTAGACCTTTGGCCAAGTCATCCTTGAGTCCAGGTGATTCCCGTCATCATCCAACCTTATACGTGTCTCAGTTAAGTGAAGCATGGATCGTCATGTTTCAATACAGCAACACGTAGTCGGAATACTGTCTATTTCAGAATAAAAACAGAATATTTAGTGATTTTAAATGTAGTCGGTCCGTTTTTGTTGCGGTTCTTGTGTGTGTGTGTCTGTGTGTGTGTGTGTGTCTGTGTGTGTGTGTGTGTGTCTGTGTGTGTGTGTGTGTGTGTGTGT
>JAPQRN010000016.1:18031430-18042546 GCA_037367275.1 Coranthus polyacanthus | reverse complement strand
GAAAGATATCATTAATCTGATGTGAAAAATAATATAAATTCACACAATCTCTGTAACAAATAAAGTCAACGGCGCCACCTACTGGTGTGTTTTGTCAGTGAGTCGTTCAGGTCGTGATCGTTTACGGTCATTGATGAAAATAATGTCGAACAAACAAAAAGTTACAACAGGATTAGAGACACAATGAGGAAAACACAGAATAAAGTCCCAGGATTTTAAGAATAACGTAATATTTTAAAAAAACAATAAAGTTGGAATATTTTGAGAACAAAAGTCAGAAAATTTCAAGGATAAAGTATTTAGAAGAAAAGTGATAATTCTATGAGAAAAAAAGTCATTTTATTCAGACTTTATTCTCGTGTTGAATTTTCTCCCAAAACACGTCATTGTTGTAACGTTATGATATTTTTCTTGAAATATTACAACTTATTTCCCCAAATATCACATTATTTCCTTCTCGATGTGACTCTGATATTTGCCATAAAACATTAAACCATTTGAGTCTCGAGATGAAAAACAAGAGATTAAAAAGTGATTTTACTGATTTAACAAACATTTAAATAACGAGGTTTGACTCAAACTCGTACCTGTTTAATCACGCCTCTAGATTTTTACATTTTCAAATCAAATGTTTCTCAGTTTTCAGACATTAATGATCATGTCATGAAACTTTACTGACACTTGTTATTGTGTATTTATTCTGACTTTAACACAAATCCACATTTCTAAAATTCTGTTAAACTCATCTTTATTTTCTTTAAACCATCAGTTCATTTATAAAAACATAAAATAACCTCAAATAGATCCGTTCATTTAAACTCACGACTTTCTCTCTTTAAAGTTTCACATTCTCCAGATTCTCAAAAGTGACTTTGAACGCATCATCAGACAAACACATTAATATTAATTCATAAGAAAAGAGGTGAAAAAACTGATCAAACTGAAGGTTTTCAGGACAAAATACTTGAAACTGATTTAAACAAAGACTTAGACTTGAGTTTTTAATGAAACCGGTCAAAATAGATCAGTTCATTCGACTCCTTTTAAAAACTCGATGTGTGGTTTTGGTCTGAAAAGCTTCACGTTTTAACCAACGTTTCACTCTGTGATTGTAGTGATTTTCCTTCTTCATGAACTGATGATAAAAAGTACATTCATCGACCGTTACTGCATTAGAACGTAGACGATGAAAGTAAGTGAATGCTCACGTTAGTGATGACGAAAACCTGTTGAACCTTTAAGATATGATTAAAACTAACATTCTGCCTTTTTTGATGCCGTCCGGTGGTGAATGCTGGCCTCGACCGTCTCACAGGAAGTTGGTTTTGAGCGTGATGCTGGGCGAGGACTTGGCGGCGCTGCGGGCGCCCGGGTTGACATCGCTGGCTTTAGCGTTCAGACTCTCCTGGTTCCCTTTGACGGCGGCTTCCAGACGAGACTTCAGGTGAGGAGACGACGAGACCAGAGACCTGGAGACGACACGAGGCGTTCACTGACCACAGAGAAAAACAGCCCTGACCAACCGGAGGCAAAAGGGATCATCATATGTGGACACGAAATTCACAGATTTCGTTTAGTTTGAGTTTTTCAGGTTTTTTGAGTTAAAACCTTCATTTTTAGAAACTGAAAAAGTTCAGATAAAAGAATGAATGACATCAATGACATCATATGACACGTTAATATGACCTGTGTTTAATGTGAGTCTTTGTTGCGTCGTTCATTGTGGTTTTTATTTTTAAAATGTTTCTTCAGTTTTAGTCTTGATTAAAGTATCTGAACCCTGACCTGAACACGGCCGAGTGCTGCGGTCCGAGACGCATCAGGTCCTTCAGCGCCGCCTCGTGGAGAGAACGCGACACTGCGGGGGCGGAGCCAAGAGCGTTTTCATCCAATAGGAAGGAGATGAGGAGGGGCAGCAGGACGGCCACGAGCTGAGGACCTGAAACACAGACAGGACAAGGTCTGCAGATACTGGTTTAAAGTGCTTCCAAACACAGTACTACAGTTCCCATGAGCCTCAGCTGCTGCCATCGAAGGAGGCATTTCCATGTCCTGAAGCCAACCACCAAAAAACCACCTGAAGCCAACAAGTTTTTTAAAGTAGTTTTCAAGGTATTTTATCTACATTTCATGGAAACATGTCTTCTGTCTCTGGTGAACATGGTCTGGTCTGGACTTTACTCACGCTGTGACTCGTCTGCTGCCTGGACCAAAGCCTCCATGGCCCGGATCCCCTCCAGGACCCCTATCAGCTCATCTGGACTCTGAGGCCGACTGCGCTCCACCTTCTGACGACGGACACAGAAACAGAACCAGAACATCAAGAACCTCATCACTGATCAGCAGATTAACCGACGTCTCAGGAGTGTCAACACTTTCTAAAAATAAACAGACTGAAGATGTTTCCTGTTGGATTTTTACAGAGAACATTTCATCTGTAAATTAAACTGTTCAAAAGATTAATTAACAAACAAACAAACAAAACTTGGTCACGGAAAACAACAGCACATTTTTACAATGAATTAAATAATGTATAAGGAAGGAAGGAGAGAAGATGTAGGGAGGAAAGGAGACAGAAAGGATGGAAGGACATAGTGAAGGAAGTAGGAAAGGAGACAAGGAAAGAAGGGAGAGGAAGAAAGGAGGACAGGAAGAAAGTAGAGAAGGAAGGAGAAAAAGAAAGAAGATGAAAGATGAAGAGAAGGAATAAAAGGAGACAAAAAGGAGGGATGGAAAGAGTGAAGGAAATAGGAATAGAAAAGGAGATAAGGAAGTAGAGAAGGGAGCATTGAGTCAGACTGTGTTTACCTGGAGGAACCTGATGAGAACTGGTCCCAGACTCTGAATGAACGGAACAGAAACAGGAGGAGGAGCCTGAAACACTGACGTGAGGAGCTGGAAACATCGACTCACCACCTGAAAACACAACACGTTGATGATGATGAAGACTAGACCTGAGGGAGACTCACGGATCAGATCACGTGACCTGCGTCACTGACCACAGGGTCTTTGGCCTCCATGCAGGCGGTGAATCGCTGTAGACTGAGCGCGTGCAGAGGTTTGACGGTGCAGACGTCAGGACCGGCAGACAACAGGAAGACGGTGAGAGCTGTGAGGAGGCTGACCTGGTCCACCGCAACACCGGGGTCACCTGATGACACACAACACGGATTCATAAACCGATTAAACTAAAACCAGAGAGACCTGGTCCACACTGTAGTGGAGAGCCCTTTATGTATATGTTTATACCGGTGTCCCACAGTCCCAGTAGTGTGTTTAAAGCCGATCTCAGCAGCAGGTTCCAGGCTCCTCGACTCTTCTCCTGTCGACTCATCGGTGACGTCAAGACGGCCTTCAGAGCCTGAAGAGCCGATTGGACCACCAGACCGGCCCCGTCTCCTGCCCCTCCCCCTGAGCCCGCTGCCGGGGAGCCTGGGAGGAATTGACAGGGTGGAGAAGTAAATGAGAGGTTTTCCTCACATGATGCAGACCCAACAGCATTGTAATGTTTCCTCTCTTAATCTGTGCTGGTGGTCGTTTCCTGAGGCGTAAAGACGTGTGCTGTGTGTGTTTGTGTGTGTTACCAGTGTGAGTGTCGGGTTGGTGGACCAGTTCTCTGAGGACCCCCAGCAGCAGGTAGAGGACAGTGGGGAGGATGGACACGCTGCCTGTAAGAGGATAAAACAATCTGCATCACTATGAACATGAACACGTCATTATCATGAGGAGGGATCTGACCTTCAGGAGAACAGACGGACGGCAGCTCAGAGAGGACACACAGAGCTGAGGAAATGAGACGACAGTCGCTGTCGGTCAGACTCCAAACCGAACCACCAGGACCTGAACACACACACAAATACAACTCAAGCACAAACAACTTTTACATCATTTCCTCCCTCCCTCCATCCTCCTTCTTCCATCCTCATTACTACTCCTCCTCCCCGTCCTCCTCCTTCCTCACTCCTTCCTCTTACCGGTTGGACTGGTTCCAGCCAGTTTGGGGCTGAGCTGTGGAAGTTTCCGGACCAGAACACAGAGGCAGAGCTCCATTGCTCCGAACACCAGCGATCTTCCGGGAATCAAACCTCCGGTGTCCCGACCTTCTCCGAACTCAGGCAGCGTCTCCTTCTCTGCGGCTCCATCATCCACTGAGGACGGATAAAGGTTCAGTTAGACACGTGTTCATGTTGCGATGCTTTAAGCCGTTGTGAGTCAGGTCATGCGTGTTGAAGTGTGTTCACCCTCAGCGCTGTGCCGTTTCTCCCTGACGTGCTCCTGAGCCGCCGTAACAATCTGTCGCAGCAAGTCCAACACGGCGAGCTGAACGGACGCCGCCTCCCTGGTGACCATCAGTCTGTGGAGGACGCTGAGCAGCTCCACACTCAGAGCCTGAACTCACACAACACCACATTCATCACATACAATGTTCTCATGTCTGAACGGGGGGAATTAAACTCTACAGAATTTCACCTGGTCGTTTCCGATCTTTGCTCGAGGCCACGAGATGTCGAGTAGCGCCTGCAGAGCTCGGAGACAAGAAGTGATGTTCTCCATCTGGTCCTCAGAGTGTGGAGAACACAAGAACTCCACACTGATCCCTGATAACACAACACAACGACAACAACTACAACATAATCACAGTCAACAGGTCAACTGTGAACAGGAGTCAACTGGGTCATCTTGTTTCATCTTTTACGTCACATTTGTCTTGTTTCAACATTTGTTTTCATTTTGTTTTGTCATGTGTGATATTCACAGATGGATTCACCAACCAATCATCTTTTCCATGTTCTTGTTCCGTCTATTTAGATAAAGTTGGAATAAAATCTGAATAAATCTGAACTGAATACTAAGTGTGAAGTCAGTCTAACATACACGAGTCCCGGTGGCTGCCTGTGGTTAAAACATACCCAGAATTAGATGCAACCTGTCGGTGTTGACGTCCTCTGGGCTCTTGGCTCCGCCCACAGAGCCAGTGTGTCCCATGGAGGTGGGCGTGGCCGGTCTGGACAGGTTAACGGGGGTGTCATCTAAGATCACAAAACCTGAAACAGTCACATGACTCTTTAATGACCTGAGTACTGAAAACTCTGAGACACTGAAACACCAGACTATAAACCTCATGTCTGCGTGACCTCTGACCTGTGCTGTGGAGCCACAGGGAGGTGGCGTGGAGGATCGGAGCCCAGGACGACAAGTAATGAGCTCTGGCCTGGTTCACGGTCTCTGCTGTGTAGAACGAACCCCCTGCAGGATGAACAGCGTCATACGCTCCATCTTTAAAAATTATCTTTTGTCCAGGTTCTACAAATTTTGGTACAATTTTAGAAGCTGTTCTTAGTCAAATTTGAAAATGTCTGAGATGGACTTTAGGTTCAGTTTCTATAAAATTTATTTAAATCATTGTCACCATTATGTTTTTATGCCTTAGGTAAAGTAGGACATAATTTTGTGTGACAGTAGATTCATCATGTTTCCATTTTAAAATCCCCTTCTCCAGAGGCTCCGCCCCCTCCGTCTCACCTGCTGCAGGTAGCTGTGGTGTTAACTCCAGTGGGAGGGTGAGCAGAGAGTAGTCCTGCAGTGCCGACAACCACAGACGACTCAGTGTCGACAGATCCGTCTGGACCAGCTTCAGGAGCCCCGCCCCTCCCGACTCTGACCCCGAGCCGTCATTGGCCACAGAGGAGACAGACAGCTCAGCCGACCTATCAGAGCTCTGCTTCTGCCTGCTCGTCTGAACTGCAACGATGTAAACCTGAGGACCATGACGGAAACATTTAATGAGGGAAGAAGAAACAAGAGGGTAAGGATTTTAAATGAATTTCACAAACAGATAAAACAATAAAACTAGTTACAGATTTAATATCTAAGCCTTTAAGTTGTTTTCATTTGGTTTTGTCTTTTACGTCATTTCTGTCTCTGTTTGATGACATTTTTGTCTTGTTATGTCTTTTAAAAATATTATAATGAATGAATGAATGAATAAATATATGAAATGACATCTGTCATGGATTTAGTTTTGGTAAATTTGTATCCAGTATTTCAAAACAGGAGACATCAAAGATGAGCTTAATGTGCAAAAACATCTGATACAAGTCTTTAGATACATTAAGTGTTTATTTCACAGACAGGGATTTGGGATTTTTCCAGGTCCAGTCCAGAAAACCAAATCCAACGTGTAATGTTGTGGATAATAAACCTGTTCTGGATCCTAATAAGGAGCAGTAAACCCACCTCAGCCCAGGCCTTCAGGACAGACAGCGTTTCCATGGTAGCGGCCGCCTCGTTGTACAGCTGAACGCTGCCGTCTCTGCCGCTCTGGACTTTGACCAGTGAGGACGCCAACAGCTGATGGACACGCCTCAGGTCACGGAGGTCACTGACCACACCACTGGCGATCCACGCACTGCACACCTGGAGAGGATGGGGTCAGAGGTCACACACACATTGAGATATGTTCAGGGTTATATGATGATGATCGATGACTGGTCACCTGACAGGCTTTAGATGTGACGTCAGGAGGAGCATCAGCTGTGAAGGCAGGTCTGAGAGCAGCTCCCACCTGAACACACAAAGACACACACACACTAGACAACATCTGACCACCTCTCACATTTAAACACAACAGTCCGTTTTTCATCCAAATGCTTTCACAATTTTAACCTCATTTCCAGAAAATCTACAAAATCTGTTTCTATCGACTACTGTACTTCTGTTTATTTGTTCTTTCAGTTTGATATCTCCTCCACAATAGAGGATTTATTAAAAATGTGGGAGACAGATTGAACACATATTTAATATTTGAATCATTTCAGTCCAGACGCAGAATCACAGGCTGTGATTATACTTAAATAATTTCACAGTGTCTCCCATGATTTCAGACCAAAACAAACACAGAGATGGAACATCATCCTCTGGTTACGTGAGCTATGTTTGGCACCAAAAAGCAAATACAGGATGAGGTACAGCAAGATGGTCACTGTTGTGAAATAAAGCCCAACGTCTGCAACAGGTCTTACGTTGGCCTGATACTGCTCGAGGATCACGTGACCTGGAAACTCGGGTTCAGGGATGTCTGAGAAGCGTCTGATGATGACGAGCAGAGTCTGAAGACCCGCCAGGCGCAGCTGGTCGCTGTGATCCGTCGCCGCCATGAACGCCATACGGACCAGATCACCAAGATGGAGAACCAGGAAGTCTGAGGACACAGAGGAGTGTGTACTTTTATATTATAGTTTACCAGATGTGAGAAGTAACAAATACTTAATCACTGTACTTCAGTATCTGTACTTTAACTGAGAATTTATTTTTATGATGAGATGAAACTTCTTCCTTCAACTCCTACATTTTAACACAGATATTTCTATTCCAGGATCTTGTTACCTACCGGTGGACTCGTTGAGGCGTCGTTCCTGAGCCAGCGTCATGTCAAAGTGGGCGGGGTCAGCACTCTCACACTGTGCGATGATTCGACACACGCACTCCATGGCGAAGCGGCGAGTGGCCCAGCGCAGCGCCGTGAATGGACCATTGCCATCTGAGCGCGCTCGGAACACAGATGAGTCGTCGTCACGGCCAGGGTCCGCCTCCTCCTCCTCGTTCTCCTGACTCGCCTCCACCGGAGTCCGACAGTCTGAAGGAGGTCAAAGGTCAGCTTTCACCATCCTGATACACAACCAGCTGCTTTCCTTACAACGACATAGAATTCACAACTTTTCCCAGTTCACGTTCTGGATTTTCTCAATAAAGTCCTGCGTATTCAGCTGATGGTTCTTTGTAAAATCCTAAAGCTCAATTTCAAATCCTTTCTTGGTTGTGAATGTTTGCAGTTCCATCATTAACATGTTTCTCACCTGGTGATGGTTTTACCTGGATTGAGTTGAAATTTGTCCTGAACATTAAAACCACACTAAATCATTTACAACATGGACTGATGGAACTAGTTGACAATGAAATACAGTGAATAAACAAATATCTTGAATCCTTCTTTTTCAAAAATCTCCACTTGTTTCCACTTTCTTTCCACGATTCTTTATTGTAGTTAAAGGTCATTGAACTTGTCAGGCTCAAGTCTCATCATCAGGTTTTTTTTTTCTCAAACTGAATGAAAGTCGTCCGACCTGTGGACGCAGACAGGACATCCTTGCAGAGTTTGAGCCAGTGTCCCAACTTCCCACTGGTGGCGCTGGACGTCATCATGTGGACCAGCGTCTCCTGGATGTCCTTCCTCAGACCCGGGTCTGACTCCCGGTCCAACAGGGTGAACAGGGCTCCCTCCAGACCGACCTCCTTTATGGTCACGTCTGCACAGACACAAACAGGAAGAAGGTGATGACATCAAGAACAGAAAGCACTACATCTGATGCGTTGTTTTTGTCTTGTTGCGTCTTTTACGTCGTTTTCAAACACAGTGTTTCTCTACAGCTCGCACCAATCACAAACATCAGTCACATAGACCATATTGTTTGTAGATGAATTCACTGCTGCTGTTCATCTGTACAGAGGATTTTTGACTGGTTTACTCCTTCAGTGTTTGTTGTTGTTCGCGTGAGTCTCACCCAGCTGTGAGTTATCTCGTCTTGGCAGCTCTTTGACCAGAGTCACGGCGTGTTCAGAAACCTCCAGAGCCTCGCGCTGGACCAGCTGACGTAAGCACGCCACCACAGCACGACGTAAACACAGGTAGGAGCTGCACAGGTGAGCCTGAAACACACAGTGAATGTATTAAATCAAAGACAAAGACACTTTACAAGTCACATCATCATCACTTAATAATCTACTAAAGACAAGTAATTATGTCTAAAAATATAATAATGTCATAATGTGTCACAATCCAAAGTGATGTCTTTAAAATGTTGATGTGCTCTGTGTTAAATCACTAGTTAGAATAATATGTTTAGATGAACACAAACAGAGCCAGTGTTAGTGAGTTAACCGCCTTTTTAAAAAACAAACTGCACCAGAAACATAAAAAGCAGTTAATAGAGTCAAAACCAACAGAAAACATTAAGATTTAGTGCAACAGAAACCTGAGATGAACAATGTGTGTTAATGTGTTTAATAACCAACAGATCTGTGCATTAAAGCAGTATTTCACAACAGAAAACTGTTTTACGCTCCACAGAAAGACTGGGCGATAAGGGATTAATGGTTATTAGGATCAGCTTAGATTCAGATGCTGCAACTCATCTGCTTGATATTATTAAACAAAAACGGGTTTCAATATGTATTTTAGTCTGCAGTGAGTGTTTAATCACCCAGTCCTCGTACAGAGCGACAGAAAACTCAGAAAAGTGTTGAGCGTCCAAAGGAAACAGGGAGGAAGAAGCTGAAAAGAACCAAAAAGCAACTTCAGGCCTTAAAGGGGACCTACCAACAGAGAATAATCCAACAAGATCTCCTGGAAGACACAACACAGGGTCAAAAACACATGGACACAATATGACCTTCAATACATACGTGTGTTTTATTAAATCTAAACCTCCTGCAATATGTCGAGAACCTCCTCAAAAAGCTCTGTGACCAGTAAAACATGTCCTAAGTTTGTCTTTTTCAGTGTGTGTTGAACTTACACACAGGGCAGGTACGAGGCTGGACAGGTCCACGTGTGGAGGTGAGAACATGTGGAGCTGCTGCAAACAGGAAATGGCTCTGGACTGAACCAGGCAGTCTGGAGAGACCTGCATCACCCCACAGCCCACCAGACAACTGGACCGAAGACCGGACACACCTTCACCTGTAAAAACAAAACAACACAACTCAGACGCTGCGTTTAACCCGTTAAGACCTAAACACTGTGTGAAAACTGTCCTGAGGGTTTTCTGGAAACCTTGACAGAATCCTGAAACGTTCACTCTGGTCAACAGTTTTGAAGTAAAAACACAAATATTGGGGTTTTATAATTAAACTTGTGTAATGGGTTAAATACAGCGTTGACACATCTCTGATACATGTGAAACCTGTTCAGCCTGTGCTGGATGAGGTCTTACCCTGTAGATCTGGACCCAGACAGGTGATGAGCACGTGCAGACAACGGCCCAGACTCAGGTGAACCTCAGGGTGAGTGGGCGGAGCCGACAGCAGGAGGCGGAGCACCAGGGCGAAGGACGGCTCAGCGTGGACCCGGTACAGACCACCAGACAAATCCACCACCAGAGACAGACTGTGGAGAGACCAGGTCTGACGAGACCAGATACAGACGTTACTGTTGTTCAAAAAAAAAAAACTATAAGATAAATGAAAATAAAAACTGATGAACATCTCAGGACATTAATAACTCTAAAACTGGCCCCACCTGGACCTCAGGTGAGGTGCTGTCCTGGCTCAGGGTGAACAGGACTCCCAGACAGGTGGACAGGTGTTGAGGTGAGCTGATTCCTCCTACGTAGCGGTACAGCGCCCCCAGAGCCAGAGCGTACCCACTGCGAGACGCAGCGTCACGAGCCATTTTCAGCCTGAACCGTCGACGTCAACACGGGTTCAGATTAGTTCACTTCAGATTAGTTCAGTTCAGTTCATTGAATAAATTCCTTAAAACTTCTATTACCTAGAAATATTTAACATTTATTTACAGCCTGTTAAATGTGTGTAGGGGTCACCTGACATGGATTAGGAAACAACAGGTTGTATATTTATTGTGCATCATTGCATGTTAACGTCACCTGTCGAAGCAGAGCAGAGACACGGACACAGTGAATCCAGGATCGTTCACCACCTGGACCAGATGGGCCAAACCTTCAGCAGCCACACAGCGCAGCAGAGGACTACTGCTCTCCAGCGCCCCCGACAGGAGGGACAGAGCCGGGGGACGGACCTCCTCTGGACCCAGAGAACCACGAACACTGGCCTGGAGCTGAGGACCGAGACTGTTAGACCACAGACCTGATCCTGATCTAAACCCTCACTCTTCTGTTTTGATGTGGAGCATCAAAAGGACGTGAATAGCTGAGTAGAGTGTCTCACAAAGACTGTTTTTACTACTTTATTGTCTCTAAATCCAGACAGTATTTTTTTAAAGTATCAGCTCACAACACAATCACACACACACAGACCGGATACGTTACCAAAAGGATTATTTTATATAGTTATAAAGGCCTCTTTTGTACTGGTTGGT
>JAPQRN010000016.1:17974935-17990753 GCA_037367275.1 Coranthus polyacanthus | reverse complement strand
TGTGTGTGTCTGTGTGTGTGTGTCTACTAACTAACCAACCACTGACTCCAGATCTAGACACAAAACACACGTATCAAACAAATGACAAATGAATCAAGTCTTATCTGCGTCTCTGTTTCTCTGAAGCTTCGTTTGGATTCACCTGAAAAACAAAACACAAACTATTGGACATGTGGTTTATTTGTACAATATAGAACCTTTTAAACACTGACGTAGTGTCACTGTCATCATTTTGAACCCTCTGGACTGAACATAACTGAATGATGTTTAAACTTAAACCTTTGAAAACCTGTCAGACCTGGATGTTTCAATGAAAGTAAAAGTCACTGATCAGTCCAAAGTCCAAAACAGTATTGTAGTATAGTAGTATTTGGCTGAGGAGGATTTTCACTGTAGATCAATCTAAAACTTAGACAATTATTCGAAACATGAACATTGTTTTCTGTCATTTTTCAAGCATCTCAGTTGTGAAGATCTGCTGCTTTTGTCAAATCTGAGAGAAACCTCAATATTTAGTGGTTTCAGCCTGAAAGTTAAATTAAAAAACCAACCCAACTTAGTGGAGTATCTGTGCAGCGTGTATTAGTAGTTTTACTGAAGTAAATGGTGTGAATACTTCCTCCAGAGGGAGGTTATTGTACATCTATTCTGCTAAATTTGTTACAATAGGTTTTATTTCTGTGTAGATACATATTCCATCCATTAACATACTTTAAACAGCCAATGCTTAAGTAATTTTACCTCAGTAAGGTTTCAAATGTAGTACTTTTACTTTTAGTGGAGTATTTTCACCGTTTACTGAATTAAAGGATCTCACCAGAGTCCGGAGGTTCAGATCAATGTGGAACTAACTGGATTTGATGACAGAACACGCAGGTTTTCTCTCCTTCGTGTGTTTTCTTGTTGATCCACGTTTAGTATCTGAGTTGAAACTAGGTCAACAAGACAAACCATGTATTTAAGTGAAGATGGAGCCGCTGTGGAAACAAACCCACACTTTAACGTGTTTAAAGAAGGACTGAGCAGCTGAGGAGCCGCTGATCCAGACACACACCTGGAGGACTTCAACATTTTATTGTGTTAAACGCTCACCTGGTTCAGATGAATGCGTTTTAACACCGCGTCTCCTCGTCGGTCACCTGGCTAACAGGACGGCCTATTTAAACACCGTTCTCTGTGTTAGCAGCGTTAGCCTGGGAGCTAACGGGCGGCCCGTGTGAGGCGTGGTGTCCCCGTTCCCGGAGACATAACGGGACAGTGGACCTACCGATAAGACAACGATAACAAACAATACGTGAACTTAACGGGCCCTCTGCGCCACCACGCATGCGCAGCTTCCCGCGCCCTGCGGCAAAAACATGCACGCGCAGTCACCCCAACAACAATGAAGCGGGTTTTCATCGATTATTGATCAGTTATTACTTTATTTATCACATAGTAGCAACCGTTTAATACACTACTACGACGAATAACCCGTCTGTTAAACAGTCTGGTGGTCTTTTTGTTGAATTTTGTGCGTTTCGCTGCTTTAAACGCATGTTTTGTGTCATTAAAAACATGTAACTAGACACTAAAACGTGGACTAAAGCCGTTGCTCCATCACGGTTCAGTCCTTGATGTTTTCAGTGTGTATGTCGGTCACTGTATTTTAGATAAACGTCTCTTATTACAGAACTATCACGACCACATCAGCTTTGGGCCAGAATCCAACCGTTTAACGGAGGTTTTCTCGTCTTTTGCTGCATTACGTGTGTACTTCCTGTGTTGGTCTACATCATATGTTAATGTAAGTTGTGTTCATTCCGTCATGTCTGCTCCATAAAAACATGTAACTGTAGTTAAGCTGTAGATGGACGGTGGACTAAAGCCTGGTCTGAACCAGCAGCTCCATCACGGTTCAGTCCTTTGTTAAATCCATCCCATTCCGTGTATATCCTCAAAGAACTGCTTCATATGAACGTCGACTATTTTAACAATAACACGTTAAATGTCCACAGTAGCAGCTCTTATTACATGAGGGACACCACGTCTGTTCTCAGCCACGCTCCAGCTGATAAACAGAGATTATGGGTTGACTACAGCCTGGTCTGAACCAGCAGCTCCATCACGGTTCAGCCCTTTGTTAGAGGTTCCGGATCCAGAGAAAACCCATCCACCTCGACCTGCACATACATGTTAGTATTTGAATGGAGGCTACAGTAACAGGAGGGTTTCCTGTCGACTTCGCCCTGTTGTTCTTTAGTGAAACCATCATGGAAGCTGTTGGTGAGGACGTGCGGTTAAACGTGTCTAACGCGGCGACTAAAATGCAAATACGAACCGCACATCGGTTACGGTCCATAAAAACAACCCGTTGATGAAACCATGCGAGTTCGCGTCCACATTTAACCGTTTATTAACCTGATACCTCGTCCATTTTATTCCACCTTCGTCTTAAAACACACCGCGTCGATCCCTTGTCCCTCCTCCGGCAGCTGTCATGGACCTGGCTACAAACGGTCCATTTCACTGGGTTCAACAGCCGGTTATGTCCTAGTTTGACTGGTTATCTTCATATACACATTGGCTGCGTCTACGGGTCCAGAAGTCTGCTTTCAGTCTAGTCTAATCCAGGTCAAACAGAAGAAAGACGAAACATACAGTCGGCTTAAAACATCCCCGTAACATGTAGAGGTACATGTAGAGAACAGCTGCCCACGACCAGCCTCTCCACGGAGCCGTACACACGGAGGATCCTCAGATGTCGTTCGGAGCTGAAAGCCGGCGGCCCCGGGTGAGTTTTGAACCAGGTGGCGGCAACAAGATGGCGGCGGTGGGAGGCTGCGCAGAACCGGAGAAGACGAGGACGGGCGGTGACGTTACAGTGTAAGGGCACCGCATGCAGTTTCCCCCCAACAGTAAAAGATCCACGATGTCGATGGGATGGGGCGTTTAGGACCGAAAAACAGACGATACCGCTCGGATTAATGTCACACCGTCGAAATATTCGATCAGTCCGACCAAGAAGAAGGTAATTGGTGTGCTGTTATGTGAGCACATGGCCGCAGAGGCTGATGCAGACCGACCGGGAGCTTTTTAGTGTTTGAGAAGCCATTACTGGACTCAGGCCTGCTCTGCTAGTTTACATTCACATAAAGGATCACATTCACCGTGTGCCATCCGGACTCAAAGTCTAACCGTCAAAGTAATCACACGGGATTGTTGACTGTTGCAGGATCACTTCTTATTGACTGAAGTTAGCAGTTGGGTTAGCTTAAGTTTACTGAGCGCAGACAAACCGTACCTTCAGTCAGAGCCGGTTTTATTTGGGATTTTGAGATAATAGTAGTAAAGCCTGCACAGCACGAAGGGACAAACTTTAGTCTGGAAATGGTAAACTGTTGGGAAAGGTAGGTCATGTTTGAGATTATATTCTCTGCTGTTTCGTAATTGGACCGAAAACCAATAAGATGAAATGTTCAAGTCAGTTTAGAATCACAGATATGTTTCTAAATAATAGATGATGAACTGTAAAGATAGATGATGAAACAAACTATGGGTATCTGTTAAAATCAGGCTCTCAACTGGAAGTGTTGACTTTGAAGGAAAATAGCAAAAAAAAAATGTAATTCATCACATAGAGTTTTGATCATTAGTTTGATGTTCAGTTTCACATTTATTGATTGATTACTTTGAATTTGATGTTCAGTTCAACAGTTATCTAGTTTCTAATACAGGTGTAAGTAGTATCAGCATCAGATTTCCTTTAAGCAGTGATATCGGTCGATTAATCGTCTGTTTGAAACTATGGTCATTATCGGGTTTAAAAAGCGCCTGTTGGTGGACCTGGACGTGAGCAGGCTGCGGCCGCGCAGTACAGACACTGCGTTTGTGTTGAGGTTTTTGTGGGTGATCCAGAAGTCAGGTCAACGTTATGCTCGTCAGTAACAGGATATGCACTAGAGCTGCAACGATTAATCAAGTAGTCAAGAAAAAAGTCAAACTTCTCCCATCGTAGCTTCTTACATGTGAATATTTTCTGGTGTTTTTCCTCTGTGACACTAAACTGAATATCTTTCGACTGTGGATCAAGACATTTGAGGATGATGTCATGGTTTATGGGAAACACTTTTTCACCTTTTTCTGACAATTTATAGATCAAACAATCAATGACGTGCTTAAATAATCTACAGATCAATCACATGAAAATAATCGAAAAATAATTGTTGGTTTCAGCCTGAATATGCACAAAGTCGCAGTATGTTTTATACCCAATGTACAAACCTCTGGGAAAGAGCTTTTATTTGATTGCATTGAAACACACCTGCATGGTCTGTCTCATAGATAAAATTACCTTTACGTTTTAATTTCCATAAAATACTTTGTACAAACACCGCTTTATGTAAAGCCTGACACACTGAGTCTTTGTTTGTGTTACTTTCCTGTTTACTGGTAAGATAACGGCCGATATCTACACACTTAGCTTCCCGCAACTCACTACTGATGGCCTGGACTTACACAAATCGTAGTAGCATTTGGGTTTTTTTTTTATTATTCACACATTTTGTTCTATAAAGTATTACCAAGCATTAAGGCTTTTGTATGCATTTGCCATTTTACTGTAACGTACAGCAAAATTACGCTTCACCACACTTAAAGATGCAGTAAATGTTTGTTCACTGACCTCAAATCAAAATGTGTCAAAATGCTGTCTTCAAAACAATCAAAAACAGAAAAATGTACGAGTTCCTGCTTTAAAAAGTATATGGAACGACTCTTCAAGATCCAATAGGGAAACTCTGGTTAGATTCATGTCCCTGATTTAACAAGAGACGGTTCTAACTTCACTCAATAGTCAACAAACACTGAACGTGGAGCACATCAAGGTTAAGTGTAAATCAGCTGAACAGCATTTCATTGTTTTCCATCAAAAGGAAACACTAAATAGAATATAACAAATGATATAGAGTGGTGGCAGAATTATTTTGGTTATTTTGATTTTTTGCAACATAACTAGCTGTTTATTATTGGGTATATTAATTATATGTGATTACACTCTACTGACCGAGTAAATATTTATATTCTGTCAAAAGAAGATCAGTTTCTCACAGTCAGCCATGTTGTTTGTTTATACTTAGCTTTGTGAGTCTGCAATGCTTCCAGATGGGAACGTTCAGCCTGGGTGTTTCTGATGTCCCATGTGAATTGAACACAGTGTAATTCCTCTTACTGTGTAGATATATTGATACTGGGAGGTAAGGTAGCCATTTTCCATTTGTTTATTGGATTAACAATATGTTATGTAAAAAAAAAAAGTAGAAGATTAACAAACAATAGTTCATTAAAGTTTACTTTGAGAAATGGCATTTAGATTAGTTGATGTAGTACCATGTCACAGGAAACATAGGATCCTTATGAAGCACCAATGCAATGTAGATTAATGCTGACCAATAAACTGTGTTTTCATCCACATTGCAGTATCAACATGTATAACAGACAAATGGCTAATCACTGCCTGAATCACCATGAATAAGAAGAGTCAAATTATTTACACTTGTTTTCACATCCAGTATTTGAACTATCAGATAGAGTTAAATTGGTGTCTATATGGTGGTGACTGCAAGGTTAGTTTGTTTATTTATCGTAAGTCATGTTGTTATCACAGTATCTAACGTCATTGTACATCAGATTTCTTTATGTCCTTCATGTCTAATACAAAGGGTTCCAGTGTTTTTCTCTTGAAATATGAAACTGTCCGCAAACGCAAAATAAATTCCAAATGTAGGATACAAAATGTTTTGTGTTTGGCTGATTGTGTTTCTTACACTTAGATGGACTTGATACACTCTTGGTTGAATCATCCATTCAATAAATGAGCATCAAGCTGAATTTTCTTTTTCTGAAATAAAATTCTGATTTCATTGTTTTGAATGTTCTCAATGTGACTGGGTTTTTGTTTGAGAGGGACATAAAAGATTCTACCGTAACTGATGCCCAACCGATAAACCTTTGTTTAACTCAGTTAATCAGAAGCCTTCTGCGGTTTTCATTTTTGTCTTTCAGGATGCCGACTTGAAGCATCACACAGATGTTTGAAAGTGGGTCTCTCCTGCCATTTAGATGTCTGTGACCTGTTCATGGCTTCTAAGAAGAAGCAGAAAGACATGGTGTTCCATCCAGAAGGGTCATCCACCCCAGCAACAGCCGACCATCCTCCTGGACGTTTCAGGACGGAACAGGGCAGCCGGGTTACTAATGTGGATGGAGGTGTGAAGGGTAAACCCAACATGTATCCAACAATTGAAGCCAGAGTTCCAGCTGGGAGTCATCCGTCCAGCTCAAGTGTTCAGTCAGAAAACCTGCCGCCCGAGAGCACCTGCAAGGGCGTCAAAGTTACACTGGACAACAACAGTATGTGGAACGAGTTCTTCAGATGCAAAACGGAGATGATTTTGACTAAACAAGGGAGCAGGATGTTCCCCTACTGTCGTTTTCGCATCGCTGGCTTGCATCCATCCAAAAAGTACTGTCTAATCCTGGACATCCAGTCTGTGGACAACAGTCAGTACAAGTGGACTGGAAAGAGCTGGCAAGTTGCAGGAAAGGCAGAGGGTCATGTGAAGAGTCAGCCTTTTGCACATCCAGAGTCACCATCAACAGGTCAACACTGGATGCAGAATCCTGTGTCCTTTTACAAACTCAGACTCACAAACAACACCTCAGACCAAGATGGGAATACTATCCTGCATCCAATGCACCGCTACTTGCCCCGACTGCATGTTGTCCAAACTGAAAAAGCTGCTAAAGACATAAAACTAAATGGTCCCAACATTGTCACATTCACTTTCCCCCAGACTGAGTTTATGGCAGTCACTGCTTACCAGAACACACAGTTTACCCAGCTGAAAGTCGACTACAATCCATTTGCTAAAGGACTGAAGGAGGATGGTTCCAGCTCACGGGGCCTGAAGCTGAAACTTAACTCCGGCAAAGACAACAACCAACCAAACAAACAAACAACAACCAATGAGGAACATCCTGTGAAGAAGAGCTTGAAGTCTTTACTTGCAAACCACAAGCCCAGAAGCTCAAAAGCAGTGGACCAGAAAGCTTCAGCGGCAGGTGATGTCCAGAAGAATTCAACTACCAGTAAAGACCAGTCAGCTGCCAAGATCAGTGGGGAGACCTCGTGGTAAGAGTTCCAGTAAAAGAGTGTCAAACAACATGCTTTCAGAAACAGGGTACAAGAATGAAGACAAACCTCTGCTCAATGTCCATCGGATTTATTCAGAGAAAAACATCAGTGTCATTGTCCGAATTCACCATCTGTGCATGTCTTATCCTGATGAAGTCTTGCTAGCTATGGCATCCCTTTGCTTTCCTTACCAAATGTGGCTAAACCGAGTGCTGCAGATATTAATCTTTAAACCCAGAAATGAGTTGGCGTTTTGTGCCTACAGTTCCCTCAAATTGAATCAATGTTTTTCATGAATCATGAGTTTTTGGTTAGATGTCTGAAATGAGGTCCGTGCTTAAACAAGCTTGACAGGTTTTCACAGTTTGGTCTACAACACAGAATATATAAGTAAATGTGAAGTTTTAACTGTCTAAATGAGACCACAGAGGTTGTCGGGACTTTAAACACCATCTCACTAGTTTGCATTTGACTTTTGACGATTGACTTTATGCTACAAAAATTATAAAGTTGGTCTTGTACTTTTGCTCGTCGCTGATCTTATTTTTGGGTGGCACGGTCGCCTATCACTATCGCCTCACAGCAAGGAGGTCCTGGGTTTGAACCCCACACCAGCGGACTGGGGCCTCTCTGCGTGGAGTTTGCATGTTGTCCCCTTGTCTGCGTGGGTTCTCTCCGGGTACTCCGGCTTCCTCCCACAGTCCAAAAACGTGCACCTTCATAGGTTAATTGGTCGCTCTAAATTGCCCCTAGGTATGAATGTGAGGGTGAATGGTTGTTCGTCCTATATGTCGGCCCTGCGATGAACTGGCGACCTGTCCAGGGTGTACCCCGCCTTCGCCCAATGTCGGCTGGGATCGGCTCCAGCCCCCCCTGGATTAAGCGGTTACATTTTCTGCCATAATCCAAAAGCCAATGGAAAAATCTTACTGGCTTTTTGTTTGGGAACCAGGGCAACACTTCTGGGCTAGAATACAAAAGACATAATCTCTGCAGCACTATATACTTCAGCTGTTTTGTAAGTGTTAATGTCAGAGAAAATGTGCATCTATCTTTAAATGTATTTTATGGCAATCATTGGTTGAGTTGAGAACTTGTGACGTTTGTGATGTAGTTTAGAGACAAGCTCTGTAACAGGAATGTTACTAATTTTCTGTATCTATTGTTTGATTTTCTTCAGCAGCAATTCACATCCTGCACAGAAGTTATTCTCTGAACTTATTCGGGAGGCTCATGTCTCATTGCAAAGATGCAACCTGGAGCAAATGGGTGTTAATATCACTCCTCAAAGAAGTGAACAAACCAACACTAAGAAAGACGATGTGCAAGATCAAGCTAGAAAGGACAGTCAGTCTGTCAGAACATCACCTGCAAAGAAAAATGAGACTGTTGGAACAAGGAGGAAAGTTAACAGAGACAAGCTCCTTTCAATTTCAAGTAACTCTAAGGACACTCCAAGGACTGACTGTACAAAAGTAAAAAATCAGACTCCTGCTCCAACAGTGTCGGAGAAGTCCTCTGTGAATTCTGACCAAGAATGTAAGCCTGAAGCTTTGTCAGAGGTTAAGCTTCAAAAACGTCCAGCCCCACTACCGCTACCAGCCCTTGCTCTTTTTTTGAAGCAGCATTCAACAAAATCCAAGAAGGCAAAAAGCAAATCAGAGTCTCCCCAACCTCCACCTGAAGCCAAACCAGAATCTTTGCCTGAAAGGTCAAGTTCTGCTGCAGCTTCTGCATTTCCGCCCACTGAAACTGATTCTGCAATATTCATGCATTCAGATGAAACGCTTACTGGACAAATTGATCAGCCTTCCAGTCCATTAGGCAGGCATGCAGTGGAACCTACAGAACCAGACAGAGTAACAACTGGTCATTGTATGGATTCAGTTACAGTTCCTGAAAACTTAGCTCCAGAGCCATCAGTGCCCGATGCTACACCAGTGTTACCCAACTCTGATCAGCCATTTTGTGCCCTCGGTACATCTATGCCTACCACTTCACCAACTCCTGCTACCTCTTCTATGTCTCCAGTGTCATCATCAATCCTTGACAGTACAGTATTACCCCCCCCAGACATTCCACAAACAACCATCACAGAGTCTTCCACACTACCACAAGATTCCCCCTCTATGACGTCTGGCTCCTTACTTCCAGACCCTGAGTGTTCACCTTTTGGGTTTGAGCCTTTGTCGCCCGCAAGCTCGCCGGAACCATTACCTCCCCTTCCAGCTTCAATAGCTTTAGAATTGGACTCCACTCCTTCAGAACCTACTTCAAAAGTGGTCCCGAATGGAGAGTTACTACACAGCAAAGAGTCTGTTGAAGCCGAATCTGTGTTCAAATGGCACACAGTGTTACCTCCACCTGAGCCGTACATACCCTCATCATTTACAACATTTCAAACCGCACAACAGTCCCCTCCGTTAGCATCCATGACACCGTCTTTAATGCCTTCCACCGATCCTGTAACACAGACACTTGACCCTTCCACATCCACCCCTCCTCCTGACCCTCCACCATCTTTTCAAGAGAATGAGCAGTCATTACCTTTTCCAGCAGAACTGTCTCCTCTCGTACTTCCATTGCCGCTTTCTCCAACCTTTTCCTCATTAGACGCCGATGGTTTGTCACCCACACCTTCCATCACAGACCTGGTTCACTTCTTCTCCACTGAGGATGATCTTGGGATCGAGGTGGAGTTTTCAAACCCAGAGGTGGTGACCGTTCCCTGTCCACCTCCTGTAACTACAGTAGAACCACATGAACACGATCCTTCTCAAGAAGTGCCACCAGCCCAAGTTACCAAACAGCGCAAGTGCAAGAAGAAGTCACAAAAACTAAAGTTTGCCAAGGTTGATGTGGAGAACAAGGTGGACAACCCCTCCTACACTATTATGAAGCCAAACCTGGAGGAAGTGGAGGAGCAGTTATTTATCTCGTTCACTTCAAAGGTAAAACTAAATAGATTATGTGGAACAGTAGCCAGGTTTCCATTCCAATATATCAAACTTTAATCAAATAAAAATTTTAATACTATTATACGAATATCAGGAGTTGGTTCATTAAGACAAGCGGCAGGTGCATAGTAGTACCCCTAGTAGGTACATATGTCTATTTGAGCACAAAGGTAGAGGCAGTAATTAATCATCAAGGCCTTGGATGTTTGATTCATTGTCACCTTAAAGATCAGACGCAGGAGGATCTAATTGCAGAAACAGAATATAATATACAGAATTATGCTTTCATTAGTGTATAATCATCTGAAAATAAGAATCGTCATGTTTTCATTACCTTAGAATGAGCCGTTTGTCTACAGAGGGAGCAGCTCTTCTACAGAGTTCCCAATCTTTGCCACCATCTTTTTTCCATTTGGCTGGTGGCATCCAGCATTGAGGTGTATTTCCATCCCTTACTATGAGTGCAGACCAGACTTATTATCCCCTTAACCAAAAATGCTCAGAACAGACAAAATAAACACTGACTCAAATGAGGGCCTTCTGTTTTTAGGAGCCACCTTAGGGGGAGGTGAAACAAGGGGTGTTGAGTTGGTTGCAATCCACAACTTCACCACTAGATGCCACTAAATATTGCACACTGAATCTTAAATGGATCTAAAATAAACTTATTGTGACACAAGGTCAGTTTAAAGTTGATTTTCAAATTGTTTCAGGTAGTATTTCATACAGTAACACTGAGGAGCTGACAGACATAACTAGAGATCTTTGATCCAGAATTCAATCCATTTAGTCCAAAAAGCTGCAGCTTCTTTCAACATCTCTTCAAACATGGTGGTGTTTTGTTGCTCTTCTCGTTTAATAAGGTATTTGTTTGTTTTCTGTATTGTTTGAGTGAATATTGCAGACTCCACACATGCGCACACACATTTAAATACATATAGTCAACATTTATTCACTCAGTCTGTTTCCATTGCACTTATTTACATTTACTTCTTATTAATAACTTTTCCACCTCTACCAAGAGGAGATTTTTTTCTTTGGGATGAATTGAAAATCTGCATAAATACAGCTTGATTCAAAAGCTGTATGTGACACATTCATAGCACATTATGCGTCATAGCATGTGTTCATGTTCTGTAAATGCAGGGAATATATAAGTGAACATGAAACAAGGTTTAATTTCAAAACACTCCATTAGATATTTCAGAACTGTACATGTTTTATTCTATGACCACATTCACACCAATAAGAGTAAGAACCACTTCACATGGATGGGCAAACGCTGCTGTTCTGTTTACGAGCATCAGTGTTGTTTGTTAGACTTGTTAAGGCAGAATGGGTTGGTGATAATGGCGAAGGGAAAATGTAGAGTGATTAAGACTTTGACAAGCACAGGTGTCACCAATAACAATTGCTACATTGCTTTGTAATCACTGGAGAATGGAGCCATTATTAATTGGTGTCATTGGTTTCACCTGCTGTATTACAATTTAAAATTGGGTTTAGAATTGTTACAGCCTTTGGGACACCAGTGGAACGACTATAGGTGTTATTGATAATATATTTTCTATTGTAACATGGTCTACGAAGAATAAAAACCAAACCTCATATTTCAGGAGGCTCTTGAACTCCACATTGGGGACTCTTCTGAAAGTTTGGGACCAACTGCCCAACCTTCCGAACTTCAGACACCATCTGAAGTTGAACCACAGCAAATGACTGAAACAACAGAGAATGGTAAATACATGACATTACTGTAGTATGTTCCCCATAAATTTAATTAAAACCTGCATGCTAAAGGACAGGATGGAATAAGAAGATGACTAGTGACTGTGTGTCCTGACAGATCTGTGACATGTTCAGCTTTCCAACTCTAAAAGTGGTCAGTTTAAATGAAAAAGCTTCTAAAATTAAAATAAGGTTAGGATTAAAAATCTACTATGAAAAGTACCATTAAAAGTTACCATTGGACTGTAATATTTCCTTTTATCACAGTTCATTAAATAATTTGTTTTCGATGCATCCACAGCACTTCTCTACAAGGTCAGTTGGTCGGGACCCCATTACATTTAAAACTCAATATCTCCGGAACACCTTGACATCATTTCTTCACATGAAAATGTTGACTCAAGGACCAACTGAAAATATTTGGATGATCAAAGGTCACTGTGTCCTCACAGGCCATAACTGCTAGTAATTGAGAAAACTGCATGAACAGATTACGATGCAGGGATAGTGGACAGGTTTTTATCCTACAACGTTTGTGCCCAGATTAGAGTTTAGTTTGAGTAAAAAACCAAAAAAAAAACAGCCTTTCCAAATTTGAAACTTAAAATCACGCCTGATTGTCTCTAAAACAGTGATCATTTATCAGTTAAAATAAGCTGTATGTGATAACATTTGTCCTGTTTGCTGTTTCGTTTTGATTTAGTCTGTAGTTATCTTTCTGTAGTTATACTGTTAATTAGTTGATTAGAAACAATATGCATGGGAAATAGCACCGACTCTGTGTGATTAGCTTAAGCTTTAAAGCGGCTACATTTTCTAGCTGTTTCCTCAGTTCTGAATCGTAAACTAAAATCTTAAAAAATCTCATCTTCAGCTATTAAGGTGAACAGTCATGGATCTCACTCTATTTTACAGCTGTTAAATTAGACACAACTTTTTTTCCGCTAGTCTAGTAGTTTACACCATGTCTCCAGTCTTTCTAACAAGCTAAGCTAAATGCCTCCCCTTCTTTTGTATTGTCTGACATTTCTTTATTGATAACTGATGGATTTATCAGCAGACAGTGTGGAGGAGAGACTTGCTGCCTTTGAAAAGCTTCTCCTGAGAGACATGAAGCTGATGAAATACAGACAGGTCATCCATCCCGTGCTACAGGAAGGTGTGTGCTAACGCTAATGGAGAAAAACGCTGGGTCACTGTCATGTATTTATCAGAATGTCACTCCTAACCCTGTGTATATGTTAAACTGCCTTTTTACAAAATCAAAACCATCAACTTACACTGTAACTATCGCTAGTGTTACGTTTAAATGTTTTTTTGTTCATTTTATTTGATTAAATATCTTAGTTTAATATTATATTAATCACAGTTTATATAAATTAAACTGTAATCTGTCCTGTTTTGTGATAACAATGTTTACACTGAAATTTTAAAAAATGATTAGAATTTATTACAATCTTTGATTTAAAAACGTAAATTTACGGTGAAAAGGTTCTGCTAAGCTAGGCTAACTGCTAGGCTAATTGTATATTAGCAGGATTCTTTTATATTTTGAATTCGTTTGGTGCTGTTTTAATCAAGTGAAATTCTAAGATACATTTTCTCTATCTGTGCATTAACACATTAAAATGTATGTTTTATAATCGGAGTAACCGTTATTAATGCTAACTATAGCTATCTCAGCAGTTAGCTTCTTGCTTTAACTCTACAGTAGATTATTTACTAAAAAGTCTGATTAAGTTTCCATGCAAATGTTTTAGAGCAAAATTAATTATAAGTTGTACCCTAAAACAAATAGAAAGTAGTTTTTTTTTAAACTAGCTGTGTAGTTTCCTTTTGAACATACCAAACTTTAGTCCTAACAGTTATATTTTTCTAGTTCTTGCTGTTAGTTTTAAAGGTTCATCTCCTGTGGATTTTGAACTTTGGCAAGTAATTGGTGATATGATTTTAACTATATTTATGCTTTGAATTTAGATATTATTTTTGGGTTAATATAGTTGTACATCAGAAGGTTTTATAATGTTTAATCAACTGTTGGTGAAACAGGACTCACATTTTTGTTGAAATACTGAAATATATGAAATGTTATTTTGTGTTCAGTGGGTCTGAAAATGAACCTCCTGGATCCAAACCTGGCCATCGACCTTCAGTACCTGGGAGTCCGTCTGCCCCTGCCTCCTCATGGAGTCCACCTGGAGCCACCGATGCAGGAGCAGAGTGAGCATGCTGAATAAAACCTTATTTATATCCACCAGTTCATATTAGAGTTGATCTGAAAAATATCACTTTTTATAGCATTCAGAAATGAATTAAAGCCTCTTTTGGGGGCTCATTGTTTTCCTTATCAAGGGCTGGACAAATATATAATTCAGAATTTGTTTTCTTTATTGATATTGCTTGAGCAATGATATTGCTTGAGCAGTATCAACAGGCAACAATGAAAAACAGCACTTGAAAGAGAAAAATCATTTTAATAAAATAATTAAAATAAAATGAAGCAATGACTTGAGACATATTTACCATGATTTTATTACAGTAAACAAAATGGTTGCATTTGGATTTTTTTATTGAGCAGGAAAAGTCTCCAGAACAAACACTAATTTGGACTATGTGTATCAGATTTTCCTCATCATTCAAAAATAAAAACGTACCTCGGTGTTTGTTTTTGTTTTTAGGTGTTTCTTCTGCGTTCGTGTCCAGAACAGGAAAAACAACAGATGTGACTCAGATTAAAGGCTGGAGAGAGAAGTTCACTCCAACAGAGGCTTTGGTAGCTCCTTCCAAACCTGAAGGTATTATGATTAATGCTGATACATAGACCAATAAAACAAAGGGTCAAAATGAGGCACCTGTTTCACACATTCGATGTATATGACCAGTTTGATGTTGTGTCCTGCAGCTGGTCCCAGTTCAGAACCACAGAAGAAGAACCTGTCTGCATTCTGCAGTGACATGTTGGATGAGTATCTGGAGAACGAGGGGAAGCTGATCGATGAAAGAGCCGCCTCGTTCTCTCAGCCGCTGACTGAACCCGTCACATACGAGCTGCCAACTCACAGCTCCAGCTACGTCCGAACACTGGACAGCGTCCTGAAGAAACAGACGCCCACCTCCCCCACTGCAGACCTCATATCAGGGTTCATCCCCCCCTCAAAGAGACCCAGACTGACCCCGAAGGAACTGAAGGCCTCCAGGAAAGGCGAGAGGAAGCAGAAAGCTGTAAAACAGACCAGACCCAGATTTGAACCTGTACCTGAACCTAACCCTGTCCCCAAACAGCCTCCAGTCCTGACAGTGACCCCCCTACCAGATCACACAGCACCCATCTGCGACCCCCCAAAAACAAAGAAGAACCATCTAAAACTGACACCAGCAGCACACCTGATGTTGAACCACACAGAGCCGTTATCTGCACCAGGACACACCTTACGTAAGAGGAGGAGACTGAAACCCAGGACCCTGTCCCCAACCCTCAGCCCCCGAAAAGCTGCTCCGGTTAGTGTTTCAGAGGACATGGCTCCTCTGGAGTCAGACTCGGAGCTGGGGAACAATCACAGTGACAGGACGTCCAATCAGAGTGACAGGACATCCAATCCTCTGATGACCCGAGCCTTGCTGAAGCAGAAGGACCTGGAGGACGGAGTGGTGTGGGAGGGACGACCCAAAACCTGCATCACAAAGGAGAGGGCGGCCATTGCTCTGACCTCACTGTTCACTTTAATGGTAAGAGAACAGGTCTGGGGTCTGTCTCCTCATGTCTGTTCTCTGGGTCTGGGTTCTGTCTCCTAACGTCCTGTTCTGTCCTCTGGGTCTGGGTTCTGTCTCCTCATGTCTGTTCTCTGGGTCTGGGTTCTGTCTCCTAACGTCCTGTTCTGTCCTCTCATGTCTGTTCTCTGGGTCTGGGTTCTGTCTCCTAACGTCCTGTTCTGTCCTCTGGGTCTGGGTTCTGTCTCCTC
>JAPQRN010000016.1:17959246-17972711 GCA_037367275.1 Coranthus polyacanthus | reverse complement strand
CTGTTCTGTCCTCTGGGTCTGGGTTCCGTCTCCTAACGTCCTGTTCTGTCCTCTGGGTCTGGGTTCTGTCTCCTCATGTCTGTTTTCTGGGTCTGGGTTCTGTCTCCTAACGTTCTGTTCTGTCCTCTGGGTCTGGGTTCCGTCTCCTAACGTCCTGTTCTGTCCTCTGGGTCTGGGTTCTGTCTCCTAACGTTCTGTTCTGTCCTCAGGGTTTTGTGAGTGAGAATCCCACGGCTCCGATCCAGTTGGTCCGCCGCAGAGCTCCTCCGTGTCTGAACGAGTTCTGTCGTCTCGGCTGCGTCTGCTCCAGTCTGTCCCACAGCTTCAGGACGAGCCACTGTGGACGGCCCCAGTGCATGCTGGGATGCAGCTGCCTCAAACAGAAGGTTGTCCTCCTGAAGAACCTGGAGGGGCCGGACTCTAGCCCCTCCCACCAGGGACCAGGAAGGAGGAAGAGGAGGAAGAGGAGGATGAAGATGGCCTACAGTAAGTCACTGTTAACGTTCAGTTTACGTTTAGTTTGAATTTGTTCTTAAAGCAGGTTTGTTAGTTTTAGTTTGAGTTTCGGAGTCATTTTGTAATATGACGTATTTGTCACAACTTTTCCCGACATCACAAACATTTTTTTAAAAAAGGACTGTGAATTTCCACCTTTAAAGTTGGAAGTTTATGAGAAACAAACTCTGAGATTATAAAGTCATAATAATTTGAGAAAACATTCTTGTAAACTTCATTTCAGATTTTCCTTTCAGAAAATTATGACTTTATAATCTCAGAATACTTGAATAATTTTTGTAAACTTGAGTTTTTTGGCTCAGTGTACTACTCTCATTCCAGTGAATATCTCATTCCCGGGAAGTTCTGTATTTTAATTATACATAAAAACATAGTTACTTGGAGTTTGATGTTGGTTCAGTTCAGCAGATGTAACGGCTCTGAATGGATCATCTGGTCACTTTTCACTGGTTTATTTCCTCTTCAAAAACACCTTGTCCTGTTGTATTTGTAGTTCTGAAGGAGGCGGACAGCGTTTCTCAGCCTGCCGAGCGGGTCCGGACCTTGTGGAAGAGGGACTGTGGAGTCTCAGACCCAGACCCGATCCATGCTCCAGAACCGGCCTCCTCTTTATGTTGTGCTGTAAGAGCTCAGTGTGTTTAACTGAGGATAAAGGACCAGTCGATCCAAACTGTAACACCATGCAGCTGCTGAGTTTAAACAGTGTTTGAGATGTTTCTGATGTTTGTCTGATTCCAGGAGAGTCCAGAAGAAAACAGCAGCTGTGCTAGAGTCCGAGGGTTCACAGAGAAAAAACGCGAACACAAACAGAAGGTAAAACTGCTGCTTCAGACACATAATCAAAAAGAACACCATCTTAATAAATATACACTAAACTGATCAATAGTTCTCTGTGCAGGAGGAAAATACAGCAGCTGGCTTTGAAAAACTGTCCTTTAACATACTCTTACTAAAGGAATAAGGCTTTAAAACTGAAGTATTATCTACTACATGTTGAACCATCTCTGTGCTGTATTAGACTGTTCTAAAGGGTCTAAAACCAGCTTCATTAAATGGGACATTTCTCATCAGCAGCAGGTGATGAAGCAGCTGAAGTCAAAACGTCGGAAAAACACAGATGTGACTCAGACTAAATCCTGCGATCGTCCATCAGGTGAGGGTTTAAATCTCTGAACACGTATGTCTGTATTTGTGACATCAGCTTTTACAGTGTTTGATGTTTATGGATCTTGTTGCGTTAGTTTCTTTACTTTATTCTCCTGTGTTTGGTTTTTGTTCCAGTTTTGTTTCTTTTTTCAATCATCCTGACGTGGACGTTGTAATAAAAACAATCCATGAGTCTGGTTGAGATAAAACATACAACATACCTCCATGTTCCTCCAGAACCACTACGCTCCCTCTGACGATGGTTTCTGACATTTTAAATTAGTAGAAAAACACACAAATGTCATCTCTTCCTTACACACAGTTATGACATAATCACCTCATCGCAGTTATTTATGTAATTGTGATATTTGTTGTTTTTTTTACATAATTGTGATAGTCATCTCCATTTACCTGTATAAAAAATATCTTCTTTACTGCTCAGTTATTGCTGTTTTAATGGCATCATGTCATGTAACATGTTCAATTTGTGTCAATAAAACACTAACAAATCTAATTTTATATGTATATAAATGTCAGTACATGTCTCTTCCTCTTCATTAGGTGTATGTGTATAAATATACCTCATTCATCTTGTATGTATAAACATTATAGTGACAGTCCTGAGGTCTGAGGGTCATTATTGAACAGTCTTTCAAAAGGTGCATAAAGCTTGTTGATGCTGAGGTCAAACCCGCTGTAGTCCAGTTCACAGATGGATCTGCTGGAATGAAGGTGAATATTTCAGTGTCTCGGTCAGGATTGTCGTTCTCCTCTTTCCTGTGTGTTTCACCGTTTCAAAGTCCTCCTCGATACGTGAAAGAACAGCAACCTCTGAAAATGACACGTTTAGACAACAACACGTTTTCTTTAGTGTGAATTTAGACAACACTGCTAACACTGCTGCGTTCTGCGCTCAGTGATGTCCAAAAACCAGACAACACAGACCTTTGACTCCTAGTCCAAAACAACAGTGGACAGAGCCAGACCTGAACCAGAACTGGGACAGGGTTAATGAAGTGTGGACATAGACCTGGATGTGAAACACCCTGAAGCGTTTCATTCCATCAAGCGCTGTATAAAAAAAGAATGACATTAGACAACTCAGAGTCTGAATCAGAAATCTGTCTAGTCATTACAGAACTCTCAGGATACGTTTCATGACCTCGTTGAACCACATTTGAAATCACTCAGTCGTGGCTTCCTGTTCCTACTCTTTGTGTTCTGTGCAGATGAAGCCTCTCCTCCTCCAGAAGATCCACCTCCAAAGCCGTCCAAGCGGCTCATCATCCTGGCCGAGTGTAAGTGGGACAGCGACAGCGACAGAAACCACGTCCTGATGCGGCTCTGCGAGGCCATGGCTCAGGACGGACTGGACAAACCCTTCTGGCTCAAGAAGTACCTGATCAACCCGGTCAGTCAGACGATAGAGGAAGGCGATGGCAGCCACTGCATCCAGTACAAAGTCCACATTTCCAGACCCAAACTGGAGCGGGAAAGACCAGCAGGACCACGGAGACCTAAAGACCAGAGAGATCTGGACCAGAAAGGGACCAGATCTCCACAGGTAGAGAGGACTCTGTTGACACATGAACAGACAGAAATAAAAAAGGTTAAACTCAAGGTTTTAAGAGCTTTAATATTTTTAGACAATAAGACTGAAGTTTTGGTTTTGATTTTGTTTTAAAAAATTTTAAAATGTGGTTTATGATTCAAAACTGTAGATTTTAAAAGTAATAAAATCAAACTGATGATATAGTGTTGATTTTTCTTCACAGAAGACTAACAAACAAGACATTATCATAGGAAATGGAAGATTCTGGAACAGTGTATGAGGAAATAAATGTCCAGACGTAAGAGTGTGGACCTACAGGCTCAGTGAAACGCTGCTCTGTCTCAGGCTCAGATTGAACATTTTAAATGTTTGTTGGGTGTGTGTTTTTCTGCAGGATGTCAGACAGGTGTTCATGGAGGCGGAGCATCTGTCACACTGTCATCAGGAGGAGGAGGAGCCTGTGGAGGAGGCGAAGCCTTTGGAAGACTGGCAGCGAGAAGTGGAAGAGGACATCGAAGAGGAGTCGTCAGCTCACCAGATGGATGATGGGAAAGAGAGAGACGTGAGTTCAGAGAAGAAGAAGAAGGAGGAGGTGGTGAACATGGCGCTGCCATTCCTCACAGGAATCAGCCCTGCAGGATTCCTCTCAGCCAATAAGAAGCAGCCGGGAGGAACAGACCATGTGATCCAGGTAAGCTGTCCATATATGGTCATTAAATAGTCTTTCCTGAGTCCCACTGTCTTCATCACTGAAACTGAATAAAATCAAACAAACTCTGTCCCAAAGTATTTAATCAGGGTAGAACTTAGTCTGATCTGATGGAAATAGAGGAACAAAGTTTTTACACCTGTGAAACTAACTCAAATTAAAGACTTGAAAGACTAAATAATAAGAAGAATTTGTAAACTGTAGTAACTCTGCAGCTGTTACTGATGTGTCTGAATGTGTCCTCAGGTGAATGGGAAGCTGTATCCTCTGGCTAAGATCCAGCTAGGGAAGATGGGAGCGCTCCATCCAGCGAACCGTCTGGCGGCCTACCTGACGGGACGGGTGGGGACCACCAGGAGGAACCAGGACTCTGCTCCACCTACATCTAAACCTGCTGAGGTCCAGACCTCACACTCCTCCTTCTTGGCTTCATCTGAGCTCTTGAAACTCGCTGCCACAGCAGCCGTCGCAACCACAACAACCACAACAACCACCACAAAATCCACAAACACAACACACACCGCCACCACAACCAGGTCGCAGCTGCCCGTCCAGTTGATCCCTGCTCCAAAGCCTGCAGGTAAAGATAAGCTACGCCCCTTTTATTTTAACAGTGAATTAATATTTCTGTATCTTAATGTGGCCTCACCTGTATTCCAGACCCTCAGGTGACCATCAGACCACCTCCTAAACCCCCTCAGGTGATCATGATTCAGGTCCCAGGTCCTAATGGGAAGGTCCCTCTCCAGCTCCCAGTGCCCTGCCCCCCTACCCCGCCCTCTGCAGGTCAGAAGGTCGTGGCTCCACCCTCCACAGGTCAGAAGGTGATGTTGCGGTCGGTGCTGGGTCAGACGGTGCCCGGAGTCAAGTTGTTCCGCAGACCAGACGGGAAACTGGTCCAACTGATCCCTGTGAGCCAGCTGAGACAGATCACACCGATTTCACCAAACGCACCAAACATACTGAACACACCTGTTAACACAGGTGAGTCTGTGTTTGTGTGTTTATGTAAATGTTGTGTTTGTTTGCTGTGCTATGAATCAGGAGGAAACTCCTGAGGGACATGTCGTATGACTGGTTGAACCCTCACACTCACACTCCTCCATCTTTCACTGTCGTTTCTCATTTGAGTGTTAGGGGTGACCCAGTAAAACAGTGGGGTCCCGAAGGGGATCACCTCAGTCAGGGACCATCCCCCGACCTGAAGGCGTTGGAGGCAACCCTCCCGTTGATCGGAGAGGACCCCAACATGCAGCCACTGAACCTGGCTTGTTTTCTCATAAGGGTCTGTCTGAGACACCATATCAGAAAACACAGCTCCTAGAATCACTCCTCGACGAGGAGGTGGCTCATGGAGGGGCTTCGATGTGTTTTTGTTATATACTGGTTTGTTTGTGTGTTTCTTAATGTTTGTTATGTAGTCTTGTAGTTAAAGTTTATGTAAATACAGCACTTGATGTCTCCTGATTGCCTCCCACAGGCCCCTCCCCTTCATCTACAGGCCCCTCCTCCTCAGTCCTTCCTGCTGCTTCACTTCTCTCCGTCACCAGCAGTAACCAGTTGACCACTGCAGGCCCCGCCCCTGGCCCCGCCTCCCTGTCCGGCCTCCAGTCCTTTACGGTGCCCCCCACCCCTGCCCCAGTCCGATCTGGATCAGGACTCCTGTCTCAGAAGGGAACTTGCACCTTTAAGATCCTCCCCACCAAATCCAAAACTGAGGCAGTGGTTGTTGCCTGTCCGGACAGTTCACAGCCTAATGCCAAGCTGGTGACGGCACCGGGCACCTTCACCCCCCTGACCCCGATGTCAAACCCGACCCCAAACCCGACCCCAGCGAGGCTCTTCTCTCTGAAGCCTATTAAGGGTCCAGGGGCGGAGCTCGGCGTCAAAACGGTGATGGTGGCGGCCCGTCCTGGTGAGATGTTGGAGTGTCAGGAACCTGCTCCATCTCAAGTCAACACTGACACGCCAAAGCCTCAGGCCCCACCCACAACCGCTCCCCTGGGGTCAGGGGTCAGACCAGCAGAGCTGGCCTGTGACCTGCAGGACCTGGACATCATCTGTGTAGACGAAAACACGTCATTGGACCTGACAGAGAAGGCGGACGTGGTGGAACTGCTGGAATCATCGAGCGACGATACGGAGAACTCGTCAGATTTCAGCAACGGATCGGACAACGAGGACAAGAACCAGAAACCACAGTTCAGTGTAAGAATTTCAAGTTAATTTTCATCCATTTTTAAATCTGTTTATTTTCACTTTAACTCCCAACACATGACAGAGGTGTTTAAAATCCTCTTAGAAATGATAGGAAAAGCCCCTCCTTACATCCACAGAATCTAGTTTGTCAGTTTTCTTCAGTCACATTAATGCAGTGATGCTGATGATTACTGTAGGTCCATGAGGACAGAGCAGCTGAGAACACACTATTCACATCACTTTATATGGAGATAAAATAATGTGGCTCAAGTTGTTTCCTGTAGAAAATGAATTCAGGTCTTTTTTAAGGCTACATACTCTGTATTTGAACTCATTAGACTTTTTATATGATGTATGATTGTTTTATCAAACACTTCATCTCGTACGATAATCAGAGGATATGTAGCTGTTATTCTGACAGGAATCTGCTATGTTTTAAAATGTAAACATCTCATTAAATCTGCTGATGTTAAACCTATGAATCAACAACTGTTGAACTTCAGTGTGATTACGATCGTCTCAGAAATGGTTTTAGTCACACAGCGATCCCTGCAGGATGAATGTTTGTAGCAGATATTGAATGATTGTGATGTTGTTCCTCTGCAGCGCCACGTTCACAGGGTGTTGGAGAGGCAGCGCCGGACGCACATACGCAAACTGTTTGACGTCCTGAAGAAGGAGGTGGGACTGACGGAGGAGAAAACGGCCAAGATCACGACTCTGAAGAAGGTCGGCCTCGTCTCAAAAACACACAATAGGCTGCTTTGACTGTATGGAACAGAAGAAACGTTCATGTCTGACGGTGCATTTATCTGCACCTCAGAATCCTGGTGTTTATCAGAAACTATCGTCATTCAGTCCTGATGAAAAAGACATCATCATGTACTGGTTTATACATATTAGAAACAAACCAAATAAGACTTTAAAGAGTAATTAGTAAATAGAATCATCCATTCAGTTTGATCACGTGTCTGTCTGGCTTCTGATTGGTCGACTACAGACCCATGTCCTCGGACAGCGCCGGGATTGAGAACTGTGAGAGAAAAATTCTGTTTCTATAACACATCATTGATAATAGACGAGCTTAAAACCAAAGCTCAATATTGCATGCCTGACCTGCTCCTCAAACAGGCTTTTGTGTCTCTGTCGTGATCATTTCTAATCTCTTGATAGACTGACAGCTGCTGGGATGACGTCTCATCTGGTTTCCTGAAACGGGCCAGTGACGACACCAGTGTTTTTCTATAAAGTTCAGAGATTTTTTGAAAAGGCTCAAAGTGACAGCACGAAAAGGCAGAAAAGTTCTGGAAAAAGATCCTTGGTTCTGTAGGACACTGCTGGAATCTTTAGAGAATTATGATAAATACTAGACGTTTTGAGAATTGTCAGAACAGAAGGTGGAAGAGGACTTTGTATATTTTATTAGTTTGCTGATGATGCTCTACATCATTACCCATGAATACCCAGCTAGCTTGTGTGTTTGTTGTTTGTGTATTTATATGTATTTGTTGTTGTTCCAGGCGGTTCATGTGATCCAGCAGCTCAGAACCACTGAGGCTGATCTGAAGAGGAGGAAGAGGAGTCTGATGAAGCTGAGGGACATGTACCTGGACACACTGACTCCTCTTACAGGTAACACCTGAGTCAGAGTGAAGGGTCAGGGGTTAGAACGTACTGTAAGTGTAGTGGTTGGTTTCTAACACACCAACCATGTGGTGTTTGAACAGGTGAGAGTCGACCAGTGACGGAGGAAACGTCAAACCACCGAAGGAGAAAACAGGCCGACACAGACGTGGTGGAGGTGGTGGAGGTGGTGGATCTGCTGAGCGAGTCGGACCAGACTGAAAACTCCTCCGAAGAGGACGCTTCCGTCACCGCGACGACCGCCGTCACCGCGACGACTGCCTTCGTCACCGTCAGCAGTGTAAGACTTCAACTTATTTTCCTGCTGTTTGTCACCAGGCAGATTTGTGAATAAAACGTGATCACCATGTGTCTGGTTTGGTTTAGGATGAGGATGAGGAGCAGAACTTCGCTGTGAAGATTCAGAGGAAACTGACGAGGATGATGAAGGATGTGGACTCAGAGTAAGACCTTGTGTTTCTGTCTTATTATTCCTTAATTACTGATGTTAAATAAATCAAGCACTTCAATCAAACTTTATTAGAGACTCAGGGTCAAGACATTCAAAATAATAATTACAGAAGCACAAAAGAAAGCATAATAAAAACAAAATGTAAAAAACATCCTACAAAGTCGCCTGTACCAGTGTCTCCACAGCTGGGACTGGTGTCATGTACTGAACCTTATGTTCGACAAACACATGATCATTTAATTTTTCGTTAAAGCCGGTAAATAAATGTATACATCAGATTTCTTAAAACCACTTGAAAAGTACTGACTCTTGCAGTAACAGACATTTCACTACACGACACCATCTACAGGTCTATTCAGTATTAATCTCATAGCATCATTATGAGTTTACTATGACTTAACCACAGTGTGTCATGTAGAGACGTTTACAGTCTGCTCTGAACAGACACCTTCACACCATCTGTGATGAACTAAACCTGCGTAACAGAACCTTTACTTGTTTGTTCCTATAAATATCATCTGTCATTTGTTCTGGAATAAAATGTCGGATGTATTTGACCTTAATACAGACAGTGAGATTATTATCCAACAACTTAATATCAGAACATTTTAAATGTTTATCCTCTTTGGTTTTACAGATCATTACTACAATCTTACCAGCTTTATACATAATATCATGATGCTCACCAGACTCAGAACATACATTAAGGATCTGCTGGAGACCAGGTCTGCAGGGCCTGAAGACCACCAGGTCGTCTGCAGACAGCATACAGTTCACTAAGATGCTACCAGTCTTGCACCCAGTTTTACAAGCCTTCAGCTGCTTGGAAATATCATCCATATAAAGATGAAACAGAGCTGGGCTCTGATCCATTACTGACGCCTCTATTCCCACATTTTACTGCATCGTCTAGTGGACGAATAACAAGCAGTTTAACTTCAGGTTTATTTCAGTGCTTTTCTCAGTCCGAAGCTGCTGAAGTAAAACTACTGTTTGTTTTCGTACAGAAGCCTTCTGAGTGTGAAGTCGATGTTGGATGAGAAAGCCGCCACCGCCTTCAGCGCTCTGGGTTCAGTCCTGAACATCCAGACATCTGAGAAGCATCTGCTGTTGGAAAAGGTAAAACCAGGACCTGCTGTCTGCCATTACTGGCTTTAAAAATATATATTAGTTAATCTTTTTTTCCTGCAGGATTAATTTGAGGCCCCTTCTCGTTCTGGTCTGTTCAGATTCAGATTTATATTTAACCAGTTTCTAGTTATAGGACTTAAAACACAGCGTTCTCAACGTTTGCTCCATCTTCCTTCTCTTTGTTTCTGTTTAAAAAAAAAGGGAAAATGTAAAAACATTCTAACCTGTAGAAGATAGAACAGTCTGTCCTCAGCAGCTTCATGGTCAGCCTGAGTTTCCAGAAACTCTGAGCAATGTGGTTCTCGTCCATCCCTAAAAACATGTTACATTTAAAAAATGTACAATTTACTACTACAATTTATTTAGTTCAGACAAACCCGATGATCAGTTTTATAAAACAGACGGATTTCACTGTGAACCAGTGAAGTGTGTTTCAACCTGCAGTTATTTCTGTTTATCTGGACGCAGCAGGATGAAAGTAGGGCGATTTACACAGATTACAGTCGCCATGGCAACAGCTGGGGCATCTGTAGGCCAATAATGAGGCCAAGTTTGAGACTGGATGAGACTGTCCCGACCACAGGACGAGTCCACGTGAAACTGGCTCAACACTTGGCTGATGTCGATCTGGTCTGAGTTTGATGTGAAAATCTTCTAGTGCTGCTTTTTCCAAACTTAGACATGTTTTTTTTCTTCAGTTGCCAGTTGGCAAAGTGAGATACGACACACAACATGGTATGTGTGCTGATTTGATTTTCCTAATTACTTAAAGATAAAAGTGTTGCTTTGTGTTGTTCCATCACTCACAATCATGAGAATGATGTCGAAATTAAAATACAAGGCAGAATTTCTAAACATTGGCTGCACCAAAGAATCAGAGAGTCCTGTGTTGAATGTGAGGACGTTTAATAATGTACACGTTGGACAGACGTCTCCAAAGCATCGTCAGTATCAGGGCAAGTCATGTTTTTGTATGTTAGCAAAGTGCATTTATTCTACATTGTTTTGACAGTGAAAAAGTTGTGAATTCGTGTTGTATTTTTGGGTCCTGGGGAGTAGAGGCTGTGGTCAATCATCATGTGATCGTGACAGGAGCAGAGTCAGCAGGAACAAGAATCAGACATGTGTTTTCTGTGTTTCAGGCGTGTGAGGAGGTGCAGATTCTGCAGAGTCTGACGGAGGAACTGAAGAACGAGAAGCTGAGGCTGAAGCAGGAGAGAGACGGTTACATCAGAGAGATGTCGCTGCGCTCAGGTCGGTCTCTAACGCTCGGAGATGTTTAAGAGGGTTTAGTTTAGAGGCTAGAGAGTTTTATTTTTAGTTTTATTTGGATGAGTTACTTTGAACTAGTTTTACTTGAGTTTTTGAGGTTAACTCGAGCTCAGAGTCGGTTAGCAACAAAATATTAAGATGTACTGTATGTTGGACTACAACATACATACACATTCTTATATGGTGAGATGAACAGTTTGAGGCCTCTTCTCCATGGCAAGAGTAGCTGAGGCTCATGGGTATTGTAGTTTTTAGTCAGTATCTGTATATGTGTTTGTTATCCAGGTAAAAGTGAGCAGAGGATCCTCAGGAAGCTGCAGCACCTGTCGTCCAAACAGAACAAACTAGAGAAGCTCCGAGCAGCCAAACCGGGAGGGGGCGGGGCAGACATTAGAGACTCCACCTCCATCCTACAGTCGCAGACTTCACAGACTCGTCCCACTCAGAGCGTCTCAGCCCCACCCACCTGTCTGACGCCTGTCCAGTCCAACGCTCAGAGCATGGTTTCGAAGCCACTACTCGCTCCACCCGTTGTCACCCACAATGCAGCAGTGATGAAGGACCGGCCGAGGACGATCCCCAACATCCTCAGTCGCAGGAAGAATCCTCTGAGCTCCGCCCCCACGGCTGTTAATGGTGAGGTTTTAGTAAAGGGGCTCCACAAGGCTCCGTCCTCGATGATTCACATGTTCAATGATAAACTGTGAAGTACGTTTATATGCAGACAACACTGGTTCGTATGTCAGAATGAGAGTCTAAACCTACGGACTCGGTGTACATCTGAATCCTCATGGTCTCTGGTGTTTTTCAGCTCCTCCATCCATCCAAACTCTGGTACCAGCCGGTGTTCTCTCATTGGTCGGTACAGCGTTACCGGGGCAACCGGTCCTGACCCTGAGCCCCCTGGTGTCGGGACAGACAGTGCTGCAGACCACACCTACACCAGGTAAAGTACACCTGGACAAATCAACTTGACTACCATCATATAGTAATAGTGATTAAGGATGAAATGTGTTTCTCTGTTCATTATACATACAGTAGGTCTGAAGAAAAAGACATTCACTGACATCAAACACTTTTAGGCTTTGGAAACAAACATACACAGTACAGAGTTGACATAAATAAAATCATAAATTAAATATTTAAAACCTAATAGTGAAATGTAAAGGTATCAGAGACATTAAATCAGCTGTAGTTAAATGTCAAATGGTCTAAAATGATGTGGTAATAGTGATGAAACATGACATTTCTGTTTGATCCAGGTTGTTTTATGCAGTTGAATTGAGATTATCACCATTATGACAATGAAATAAATACAATAAGGTGATAATGTAGGTTGTTGTAGTGAGACCTGTTACATTTACTACATAGAGTAAAAAGACTGACTTAAATAAAAGCACAGAATCTAATTACACATCAATAAATTTATGGGTTTTCTTCAATATCCAACACTGGTTTGGTTTTTATATATTTCAGTGTTTTGTTGAACTTTTAAAAACGTTGTGATATTTATAAATCTACATCTGTGGATAAAATGTTTAATCATAACTCTGTTTAATATCATTCATTCTAGTCAGTCCTCTTCAGACATCAGCTGTGACACCTCTTCCTGTTTCCTGTCTGTGTAGGCGTGGCCTCAGTGACCCTGAACATCCCCAGTCTGACCAATCAGCAGATCCACCTGACCTCAGTGTCCCACCCCCCACCTGGTGAGGTGTACAGCTGCTCCGCCCCCCTGACGGTCACCAACCTCACAGGTAACGACTGGACTCAACACCTGACGAATGAACACATGGATCAGTTTGACTCAAGATGATGATCAACAGTGTCATGACTTTCATACCCTTTACACACTGAAGACCACCCACACAACCTGCATTTTATTGAATAAAGTCCATCCAAGAATGCAGACACTCAGACAAAGCACTGTGTAAACTGAGGATCAGCATCAGGTCCAGGATCAGGTCCAGGATCAGGTCCAGGTCCAGGTTATACTGTTCATCCTTAGGTTCAACAGACGCAGCTCCATGAAGCTGTAAACTTTCATTAGCTCAGATTTGTAGACGTGGGTTTGTATGAGGTACTTATTAAAATATAATATGAGAAGAAAATGGCATGAATGACAATGGCTGCATTCCATTTAGTGCATCAGTTCACGGTTTTGGTTTGTGGTTTCTGAGACACTAAACATGTCCTAGCTTATTAAACACATGCCTGGTTTATAAAACTAATCTGATCATGTCTTTCATCATTAAACTGATCTCATTTTCTGTCTTAATCACTTATTTCAGTTAAGACTGATCTACATTTCACCAGTAACAAGTTAATGCTTTGAATAAAATCCATTATTCATTATTTAACACTTAAACGTCTTAAATAACTGTGTTTTGTTATTTTTTCTATATTAATTTATTTACTTAGCCAATGACCTGAACATGTTTTTACCAGAACTAGAACCAGAGACATGTTTGGTTCTGTTATATTAGTCTTTGTGTTTTTAGAGAGTCAGAGGCTTCATGTTAATTTTCAGTTTTGTTCTTATGTAAATGTCTTTATTTCCGCGGTAGTTTAACGTGTTGCAGTTTGAGAACATGTCGGGTCCTGAATTGTCATCTGACGTAGAGTTTAGTGCAGTTTGTTTAAACATCTCTGTGTCCAAACACACAGTGAAGTCGTGGTTATGTAACGTGTGTTTTATAGCTCAAAGTTTACACATGACTCACTTTTTGGCTTAACGCGCGGCGGCGGCTTTGAAGTGAAATACTGTGTCACTTTAAACCCACAGTGTGAGGCTTTTACACATTCAATTCAGTTTTATTTATACAGCCCAATATCACAAATCAAG
>JAPQRN010000016.1:17936465-17946583 GCA_037367275.1 Coranthus polyacanthus | reverse complement strand
CTGTAAAGCCCTTTGAGGCAAATCCTGATTTGTGATATTGGGCTATATAAATAAAATTGAATTGAATTGAATTGAAATCAGAGGGAAGGTGTTAGCGTGTCTGTGGACCTGACGCTTGTGCTAAGGTTTGAACAGTGTTTTATTTAGTTCAGTCTCAGATAAACATTGATTCATGTTAAATCTCATCATATAAAGCCTCGGGTCAGTGTCACATGATCCCTGCTTCCTGCTTCTCTTCTTCTGTGTCTGAAACTCAAACCTGACGCCTGCAGCTCTGCATTCTGATTGGTCCGACCTGTTCAGGAGGTGATGTCACAGGTCAACGAAGGCACCGCCTCACCTGAAAGAATACAAACGACACAAAACAACACAAACCACAACATGTCGTCACCGGCTTCTATCTGGAGGAGAACAAAACAACACAACAGAAAACAAAGATAACACAACATGTCATCACCGGAGGAGAACAAAACAACACCACACACAACCCTTTATTCACTGCTTCTTCTGTTTCTTTGTTATGAAGAGAAACAGAAGAAGGTCAAAGGTCAGGGTTTGAAGTGAAACACCTGGACAAACACACAGACTGAAAACACTCAACACAAAGTTAGTTTGTGTTTGTATTTAATGAATGGATTCGTCATCGTAGCATCAGGACAAACAGCTGCTGATTCAGGTTGATTTAATGTGATTAAACTGTAACGATACTGTGTAAAACATGCAAAATGAAAGAAACCTTTTGTTTTTCTAGTATAGTAAGTTCTAGTATTTCTGATGTTAGTTTAAGTTTAAGTATATGTTTGACTTGACGTTTTCTTTTAGACCCAAAGTTGACTCCAGTCATAATGAGTCGACTGTAGACTGTTCACATACTGCACGTTGACGCCGCGGTGACAGGCGAGCGTTGGCGACTTCATAAGAGAAATTAAACATTATTTTTAACTGCGTTTGCATCTAAAACACAAACACACCCACACCTGAGCACAACCTGCAAGTAACGCTGTCCAACACTGACCATAGTTCACACCGCACAGGAAGTAAACAAAATACATTAATTTCATGAATTTATTGTAAAATGAATCATGACATTGCCATGTTCATTTTGACAGCCCTAGTTTCTAAACTTCATCATTTGACTTGAACAGTTTGTTCAGGATGAACCTGCTTCATCAGGATGAATGTGCAGAGTTTTGAACTCAGTGACATAAACTGGGTTAAACCAGGACAGACCGGGTCAGGGTTCACAGAGAGACAAGTGGGACAGTGATGTGGTCTGTTGTGGTTCTGGAGGTTCAGGTTGGACAGACTGAGTCACCAAACATGGACTCATTAACCCTGAACTGTGTTTATATAAAAGACGGAGACAGAGAGTCCGAGAGGACGGATCCAGGTCGTGACACATTTAAACAGGTCTGTGAGGTCCACCATGTGGACCGAGGTCTGATGTTCAGGTTCCATTAATCCTTCAGAGGAAACATTATGTCTTTACTGGTTCTGGAAGTGAACCCAGTGTGTTTACAGGTACATGTGTGTGTTTACTGTGTGTTTCTGCAGGTGCGTCGTGGTCCTGCTGAATCCTCGGAAAAACAAACAGCATCACATCTTCAACAGCTCCAGGTGAAATCCTCGGCCAATCAGCTCTGAGGCCCCGCCCCCTTTACAGACTGAATATCAGGCACAGCTTTAAACAACTACAACTCCCATGATTCATAGCCAGAGAAGAACAAGGAGAAACAGATTCATCACTAAACACTAAACCAGTTCACATCCAGTAGAAATAAAATGAGGAAACAGTATTTATGTGTCATATGTGTAAAAGTGATATTTAGTCAATAATCTTCTACATATTTAATAATAATATTTATGGAGTTAGAAAATATATAAATGTCAGTGATTAAGATGTTTGGATCATTTTGAATATTTTACAGTTTGTTTTCAACCATCAGATCTGTTTAATAAAACCTATGTTTATGTTGTTTTGTGTTTTCAGGAAAGCCATCACCACGTTGGCCTTTTCTCCAGATGGAAAATATGTGGTTACAGGAGAGGTGAGTTTTCATCTGACTCTGATCTGAGAGTAAGCACAACAACACTGTTTTAAACCCTGAACCTACAGAGTGTGTTCACATCATGACTAAACATCTTCCTGAATGTTTTCTCATGTTCTAAAGTTAACGTATCATGTGTCGAGATACTATAATACCCATAAGCCTCAGCTGGCGTCACCATGGGCAAGAGCTCTCACACTGTTTCTACATCTGTTAATGTTGATTAATTCTAGAAGAAATAACACTTAAAATAAATGTTTGTGGGTTAATTCTCTGTTTACAGTAACTTTAAACATGATAGAAACAGGTTTATTCATTCATCTTCAACACTAAACGCTGACGTTTATCTCAAAAGTTCCACAAAATATTCTGAACAGATTCCAGTCATGTGAGAAAACGGAGTGTGAATCCACACGTATGTAGAGACAAACACATGTAATACATGACGTACCGTATGTTCAGAGCAGCAGCAACATGACTGAATATCAATGTCATTGAACAACATTCAGCTCCAAACATACAGACGTTTACGTCACATACAGTGTTTTTAATATGTGTACTTTCTTTTATTTAAACTCTGCATTTTATCTCATTTTCTGCAAAAATGCTGTAAATCACAAGGTTTTTATTTGGAATAAAAGTTGTTTCTAGAATAAACACAGATGTTGATTTTAAATATAAAAACCATATGTTTGTACGTTGATACTGTATGAGTTTTACATGATAAATAATTTGTAATGAACCAGGTTTAACGGAGACAGAAGATGAGCAGTGATGAGGACAGCGGTTGTCGTCGTGGTAACAGATGGTTTCACCACATGATGTCAGACACGCTGCTGTTCTCAGATCAGTTACAGACATGTGATCATTAACACATGACTCTGTTCAACATTAAACTGGTTCCATTCGACTGAAGTAGCGTCGAGGTGTTGAAACCAGTGTTTGACATAAAGACATGACGATGATTAATGTGAAAAACAGCAGATGTTTCAGAAACACGTACGCTGTACTGTAGGTCATAAAATGTTTAATATTTCAAATTTTTACACTGTTTGACGTTTTCAGGTTCATTCAGATTCTAAATGACATGAAACCAACATAAGACAAACTTGATGCAGGTTTTAAAAAAGGTTTTTGAATTGAACTTAAATACAAGAAAAAAATGTATTTTCATTTTAATATACAAATGGCAGGATTTAAATACTAGTGATTTTCATGGTCAAAAAGGGATGAGAACATTTAAAAAATGTTTTGTAGATTTTGTAGAGCAAAAAATAAAATCACAAGAGAAAAAAAGGCCTGTTTGTTAACTTTTCAGTAAGTTTCAACAGTGTGTAATTCATGGAATGTGAATCTGGATTAACACGTCTCTTCAGATACATAGGATTTATTTGAATCCTCTTCCTCTTCTTCTTCTTCTTCTTCTTCTTCTTCATGGTCCTCAGAGCGGTCACATGCCGGCGGTTCGGGTCTGGGACGTGTCGGAGCGGGTTCAGGTCTCTGAGCTCCAGGAGCATAAGTACGGCGTGGCCTGTGTGGCGTTTTCCCCAAATGGAAAATACATCGTCAGCGTTGGATACCAACACGACATGATGGTCAACGTGTGGAACTGGAAGGTAACGAATGACTGATTGACAGGTTTAATTTGTTTTAACTGATTTATTTCTTATTGACAGTTTCCAGCGTTAGATCAATATTTACAATGTTTAATAGTCAGTCATCACATGAACAAAATAAAACATATTTAATTTAACAAAGGGTTTAGAAAAACAGTGAACAATCAAGTGTTTAATAAAGATCGATTATCAAAACATATTCTGTTTGATGAGTTAATCATAGAATTGTTCATCACAGACTTGAAGCAGGTCTAAGAGGTTAATCCTGAACTCAGTTACATTTCAAACATCAGAACTAAACCTGTGTCTTCAATCCTCTGATGTTTGAACCAGTTTTCTGAAGGTGTGTAAACACCCAGTGAGACGTTCAGGTGACATTCAGGTGAGTCTGAAAACAGATCTGAACTTTACTGTTATTTACCATCAAACAGCAGCCGTTTAAAAGCACATTCAGATTCAAACTCTGATCTCTTGTAACTCTGATTAAAACTGAACTTTGAACTGTAGTCGTTGTTGTTTTGCTTGTTTGTTTATCAGAAAAACGTGGTGGTTGCAGCCAATAAGGTGTCCAGTAAAGTGACGGCCGTGTCCTTCTCAGATGACAGCTCCTACTTTGTTACAGCTGGAAACCGACACGTCAAGTTCTGGTACCTGGACCATGGCAAGACCTCGAAGGTGATCACATCAATCACACATCAATCACACATCAATCACACACATCAATCACACATCAATCACACATCAATCACATATCAATCACACACATCAATCACACACATCAATCACACACATCAATCACACACATCAATCACATATCAATCACATATCAATCACACATCAATCACATATCAATCACACACATCAATCACACACATCAATCACATATCAATCACATATCAATCACACACATCAATCACACACATCAATCACACACATCAATCACACACATCAATCACATATCAATCACACATCAATCACACCACAAACATCAATCACAAGGTCGATCACAGGATGATCATACATCAGTATTAGTTGGATTTTAATCATGTTTCGATTCCGTGTCATGTACGTGTTTAACACATCATGTACGACACCCTAACCCTCGTAACCCGCCTGTGTCCAGGTCAACGCCACTGTGCCCCTCCTGGGGCGTTCAGGGCTGCTGGGAGAACTCAGGAATAACTTCTTCAGTGACGTGGCTTGTGGGCGGGGTCGACAGGCGTCCTCCACCTTCTGCATCACCTCCTCCGGTCTGCTGTGTGAGTTCAACGACCGACGCCTCCTCGACAAGTGGGTGGAGCTACGGGTGAGTGATCGGCGGGGCTACTGGGGTTATGGCCGGAGCTACGGGTGAGTCGGTGTGGTTCATCGCCACCAATAAGAAATAATATTTCAGCAGACTGTTTTTTGTGAATGTTTTTTCGTCACAGCTCAGTGTGATTTGTTCAACTTACTGAAATAATGATCCAAAATCCAAAAATAGATCAATGACACTCAAATATGAAAAGGGGAACAAACAAATGTTCACATTTCAGAAGCTGTAGGTTGTTTAAAGTGTTTGTGTTTGTTTTTGTTGCTTCCTGTGCAGAGAGTCGACTCCTTCTCCGTAAGTCGTCATGTGACCACGACTCATTTCAGCCGCTGATCTATTTCTGATACTTATATAATAATAATAATAATAATACAATTATATTTCATAATGTGTCCTCTTCTCTTAAAGATACATTTAAAATTGAAGTTTAAAAAGGAAAGTAAACAAATCACAAACATCTTGTGATGAGATGATTCTTATTTTCATCATCGGCTGAACTGACTGACTCGGACACGCCCACCGCCTTCCTCTCACTCCATTGGTCGGTTTCACAGAACACAGCTGTCATTCATAACTAACTCTCCACCTGATTGGACAAATTACTCTGTTCACCAACAACCCTGAACGCAACATGGGCCTCATCCATCTTCACTGTTACAGCATCAGTACTGCAGTATCAGTACTATTATACCTGTACTTAAGTATCAGTGCTGGTGTTTTAGTACTAATACTATCAGTACTAAAAGACAGAATCACTTCTGGCATATCAGCTGCTCAGTCTCACATTGTCCACTCGTTTACATTTTCAGTCATTATTTTTATGAATTTTCTTAAACATATTTAATGTGTCAGGTTCAAATCTGATGAAAACACATCATTAAAGTGCGTTCAAACAAAGAGTTATGGATCAGGATGTCTCACCTTCTTGATAAAACCAGTGAAAAGCAGTGACTCAGTGAATCACGTCGTAGTGGTTTCACTGCAGCGTCGACGAGTCTCGTCTGGATTTAAACAAAATCGTTGGATGGAAACAGGTTTTATATTCAGTGCACGTTCACATTCATCATCACCGCTCAGCAGGTCAATGGTACAGTGACTGTCTCACCTGTCTGTGTCTCATCTGTCTCTGTCCTCCTGTCTCACCCATCTCACCTGTCTCATCTGTCCTCCTGTATGTCCTCAGGCGTCTCAGGCCACCTGTCTGTCCGTCACAGAGGAGCTCATCTTCTGTGGTTGTTCTGATGGGACGGTTCGAGCCTTCAGCCCCGTCAACCTGCATTTCCTGTGCACGTTGCCCCGCCCACACAGTCTGGGGGCCGACATCGCCAGCATGGTGGACGCCAGGTAACACGCTTAGATCACATGGATTCACGTTTAGCTCATGTAGATCCACATGGACTGGTCTGTCTCACAGGTCACATGACGTCTGTCTTTATTTAAACTGACTCTCAGTCTCAGTTGGTTTTCATTCATTCAGAGGTCAGCTGACCACCGTTACTATGGAAACACACGCATTAGCACAGTTTTTATTTTTAGTCGACACAAAGGCGTCTTTGTGTGTCTTCACCCACTATCCCTCAGGGTGTCTCTCTGTCTCCTCAGTCAGCTGTTCTCCTGCCGGTCCGAAGCCCGTTACCCAGATACGGTGGCCGTGACCTATGACCCTGCTAACCGCTGGCTGTCATGCGTCTACAACGACCACAGTGTCTACGTGTGGGATGTCCGCGACCTCCGCGACCCCCGGAGGGCGGGAAAACTGTACTCTGCGCTGTACCACTCCTCATGTGTGTGGAGCCTGGAGGTCAGTGTGTTGTAAACGTGTTGTAAATCAGACGCACAATGCAGCTCGCGGCAGTCGCACATTCCTGTTCTCCTCACATGTCAACATCCTTCAGGTTTATCCAGATGGAGGAGGAGGAGGAGGAGAGGCTCGTCTTCCCTCTGGTTCCTTCTTGTCCTGTTCTTCTGACAACACCATCCGACTGTGGAGCATCGACGGACAAGGAGTCCTGAACCGGAACATCCTGAGCCACGTAAGAGAAAACACACCTGCACCTGAACACAGCACTTGCACACAAACGTACCACCTACCACCTCCTCACTCTGACCTGTGACCTCTGACCCCTCAGGACCTGCAGAAGGTCATCTATGTGGACGACAACGTATCAGGTCTCCTGGACGCCGAGTCCATCGCCGTCTCTGGGGGCAACACAGAGAAGGCGGGGTCGAGTTCAGAGGGGCAGCAGGGTGACCTGAGCCGGACCGGCATCCGGACCCTGAGGGTCAGTCCTGATGGACAGCACCTGGCCTCTGGAGACCGCATGGGGGTCCTGAGAATCCACGACCTGGACAGTATGGAGGAGATCCTGAACGTCCAGGCTCACGACTCCGAGATCCTCTGCCTGGAGTTCTCCAAACTGGACACAGGTCAGAACACACTCTGATGTCATGTATGTGTTCACACTTTATTTATGATGATTGTAAAGTTTAATGTCTCTGACTTTTAGAAATAGTGAGTCTGTCTTTAATATTTAACCTGTTTCTGTCTGTCTCCATTTCTGTGTGTCAGGTCTTCGTTTGTTGGCCTCAGCCAGTCGGGACCGTCTGATCCACATCCTGGATGCTCAGAGAGACTACAGTCTGGTTCAGACTCTGGACGAACACTCCTCCTCCATCACCGCCGTACGATTCGCTGGTGAGTCTCTGTGACCTCTGACCTCCTGAACCCTTCATGTTGTGCTGATGTTTAACCTACACTTTGTGTCCAACAGCTAACGAGGGTAAAGTGAGGATGATCAGCTGTGGAGCCGATAAGAGCGTCTACTTCCGCACAGCACAGCAGGTACCAGAACCAGAATCTGTCAAACCTGCATAAATCTGGTGATCTCTGCAAGATGCCCTCTGTTACATTTATGTCCAACTCGATCCTGACTTGATCCGATGTCCCAAGGACGTCGACCACGTAGACCATGTAGACCATGTAGACCACATACACCATGTACATCATGTGACCACGTAGACCGTGTAGACCATGTGGGCCACGTAGATCACATAGACCAAATAGACCGCGTAGACCATATAGACTGCGTAGACCACATAGACCACAGTACGAGGACCTAGGATGTAGACCAGCAGTACAAGGATGCAGACCACATAGACCCCAGATACCGTACTTTCAACTGGTGTAAATCCAGTGGAGTCACATTAAACCTGGTTCTGGATGGGGATGATAGAGTTCAGTACAGTTTGAGAACAGTTTAGATCCTGTAGAGACATGAGAAGAACCTGGTCTATGACACATGACATACGTGTCTAGACGTGGTCTTAGTTTGTGTTTTGACTTGTTCGTTGTCCTTCACATTGAGTTTCTTTCATGTTTTGTCAAATGTGATAAATGAACGTGTCTCGTCCTCAGACAGAAGACGGTCTTCAGTTCACCCGGACTCATCACGCCGTCAGGAAGACGACGCTGTACGACATGGACGTGGAGCCGACCAGGAAGTACGCGGCAGTGGGCTGTCAGGACCGCAGCATCAGGTACCGCCCACCTGTCTAATCCACCTGCAGGTAACCCAGTCTGCACACAGATTACCCAGCATGCAACAGGAAGGATTAGGATTAGACACCGTGACACTGTCGTCTGAAGGTCTTCAGGAGACACGGGACTGGATCGTCCTGTGAGACTGGTTTTCATCCACTGGTCCTGAGTCACTTTGTTTGTGATCATTTCTTTAAAACACTTTGAACAGAGTTTAAAGAACATTCTCTTCATTCACATTAAAACTGTTGAGTCTCACATTATATCTTATTGTCTTTCATTTGTTTTCTCTTTACATTTTCTTTACTCTTCTTTTTCTTTTACATTTTGTTTTCTTTGTACTTGTTCTTTTTTCTTCTTCTGTCTTTTCTTCCTCTTCCATTACTTTCCTCATTTTTCTTTGTTTCTTCTATTTTATCTATTTTTAAATGTATTTATTTTTCCTCTTCATTTCATTTCATTTCATTTTATTCTTTTCTTTTTTATTTCTATTCTCATTTCATTCAAACACATCAAATCATTTTCTGGTACCACATTATTTAAACGTTTAACTTGAACCCAGTTTCTTCACCTGGTTTTAACTGAGCTTCAGATGTCCAGATCTGTACAGTGTCAGTGAACGCACCACAGTGTTGGTTCTTAACATCATTAAACAGTTTGAACTGTGGTGGGTTCGGTTTAATGCCGATCCGTTTGGGCTCAGTCTATTTCCTGGACTGTGTTCTGTTTGAGCTCAGACTGACACCTGCTGGTCAGAGAGAGAACTGTCATTAACATTAATACAGACGTGATTTACATCATATAAGATCTGACATTTCTAGAGGTGTGAAAAGTGGATCCATGTATTTTTAACATATAAAACAAACAGAACATGTGAACAATAATTTAACAACAGGCGCTTTCCTGCATCTGAACCTGAACAAATCAGGCCTGTTTGTTTCAGTACCTGAACACACCTGAACATGATTCATATATTTATATACATGACTCAACTCTTATCACATGACTTTATGAAGAGTTTGATCCTGATGAAACTGTTTTCACAACTGTATCAAAAACTGATCGTCTGCTTTAAACATCTTTAAACTAACGTTAGACACAGAGCAGGAAAATAATATGTATAATCATCTGTAAATCATGTTCTGTCTCGTTCCACATTTAACATCAGTATTTAATGATTGTGTAAATGTCACGTCTGACTGAGCTTTAAAACATAAACATTCATTGATCACAGTTTGTGATTCATTTACATCTTCAGGATCTTTAACATCAGTAACGGGAAACAGAAGAAGGCGTATAAAGGTTCTCAGGGAGAAGATGGGACGCTCATCAAGGTCAGTCTGTACATACGTGAACATACGTGAACATACGTGTAGGTACTTATCTTTGTAACACACAGGTCCTGACTGCCTCCTCCTCCCTCTCTTCCCCCTCCTCCTCTTCCTCTTCCTCCTCCCTCTCTTCCCCCTCCTCCTCTTCCTCCTCCCTCCTCCTCTTCCTCCTCCCTCCTCTTCTTCCTCTTCCCCCTCCTCTTCCTCTTCCTCTTCCCCCTCCTCCTCTTCTTCTTCCTCTTCCCCCTCCTCCCCCTCCTCCCTCTCTTCCTC
>JAPQRN010000016.1:17907666-17919644 GCA_037367275.1 Coranthus polyacanthus | reverse complement strand
GGGAGAGACCGGGAGAAACCAGGAGAGACCGGGAGAGATCAGGAGAAACCAGGAGAGACCAGGAGAAATCAGGAGAGACCAGGAGAGACCGGGAGAAACCAGGAGAGACCAGGAGAAACCAGGAGAGACTGGGAGAGATCAGGAGAAACCAGGAGAGACCAGGAGAGATCAGGAGAGACCAGGAGAGATCAGGAGAAACCAGGAGAAACCAGGAGAAACTAGGAGAAACTAGGAGAGATCAGGAGAGACCAGGAGAGACCAGGACAGACCAGGAGAGACAGGGTTAAAACCAGGTTAAAACAGGTTACAGCTGATTTAAGCACTGGTGGATCTCAGTCTGACCTCTAGACCTGATCACATTCATACTTTATTATTTCTACCTGTGCTGAGTCTGGTTCATATATATCACACCTTAAAACAGGTCAGTGATAAGTACCTGTGGTTTTCTTGCTGCTGGCTGTTAATCTGGACTAATCTGAAAACATCACATACAAACTTTACATAGAAACAGACACTATAAATATTATAGAAATAATAAAACTATGGTGTCTAAAATGAGGCTCTGACAGGAACATGTGGATGATGAAAGAGTTCATGAACCTGGTCCGATCCTGCACAGTGTCCAGAAATCCGGTAGATTTGAACTGTGTTAAAAAGTGGATTCAGAATCATCTGGAAGTGGATTCCAAATTCAAACCTGAATCTAATATTTTGAAATTGAAACGTTTTGATCCTCAGTGAAAATTCAGTGAAAACTTGACATCAATCATTCCCACAGTGTTGGACACCAGTAATGAATAAAATCAGTTTATATAGTAAAGTATCTTCATGTTTATTTGAAGTAACAGTTTTATTTTGTGTATAATCTGAATGTTTTTAATCCAGACACTGACATAAATGTGCAGATGTTACCTGTGTTTTCTGTTGTCAGATGCTCCAGATGTTCCAGTCTGAACTCCAGCTCTGAACAGGAAACAGAAAACACACTGTTCATAATAATAATACACAGTCAGTTTATTACCAGGGTTATTATGAGGTGAGTGCTGATATTATTAATTGTGGTATATATGGTTTGTGTGTTTATACACCTGATTTGACTGAAATGTTCATGTTCAGAATATGAAACATGTTCATCTGTTTCAGTCCTTTTCTAACTCCTGATGTACCTGAGTTCACTTTGATCATCTGACTCTCCGTCGTGTTCAGTCTCATCTGAAGATTCATCAGTTTGGACATTTGATCTGAAATCAAATCAGCTGATGAATAAATAAATAAACAGTTCCCCTGTTTTGAAAGTAAATGCTTCATCGTGGTGCATTCAGGTACCTGAACTCTTCAGCTGCTCCTCGGTGGATCTCAGTCTGACCTCTAGATCTGATCAGAAGCCACACATTATTTATACGTTGACTGGTTTACAGATTTGACATCATATAAAGAAATGGATGAATAATAAGTACCTGCGGTTTTATTGCTGCTCTCTGTTAATCTGGTCTCCATCACAGAAAACTGAGCTGAAAACAAAAAGAAGAACACTGAAATGAACATCAGTAAAATGTCCTTGAGGCTCCGATAGAAACGTGGATGATGAAGGAGTTCCTCAGGGAACCTAGTTTGATCCTCCACGGTTTCAACCTGAAGAATCTATAAACACACTCTTTCACTGATATTTTACTTCACTCAACAGTTTCTTTTGTTTCATCGTTCCGTCACTGTGTATAATTGTAATGTTTTTAAATACAAATATTCATATACATATAAATAATGTGTATTTTATGTCCTTGCATCCTCTAATGATAAAAAAACTCATCTCTTTTTTAAAAAACTCTGCTTTTTCACTAGTGTCAGTCTGAGGTTTGACGCCATCTTTCTGAATGTGTTTGATACGTTCACCTGTGGTTTGTGTCTTCAGTTCGTCCAGACGACGCTCGCCGTCCGTCAGTCTGTCGGTCAGAGCTGAAACATCAGCGGACCGAGCTGAAATCAACAAACAAAACGCAATTCAGAACATTAACTGGAAAGAATACATGTTTTTGTTATATATATCGAGTATTCACATCTTGACATTCAAAGAACAAGCTTTTATTCTGGAAAACTGGCTGAGGGGCAAAAAACCAACACTTCAAATGTTCACAGTCAAACTTTCAAAATATACATATAAAGAACAATAAAAACCTAATATTTCAGTTGAAAGACCTTTGACTGACCTTTGTTTAGGTCTAATATAAGTATTTTATTAAAGTAAAAACACAGCACACAGTATATATTTTAAAATGTAATAGTTTTCTTATGGAACTAAACCCACATTATGAAGACAGTGCTGATTTACACTGTCCTACACAATGTCACGGGGCCCCTTTAGGAGGTTTCCGACCGAGATGTCGTTGATGATCGTCCATCGTTGATGATCGTCCATCGTTGATGATCTCCATCGTTGATGATCGTCCATCGTTGATGATCATCAGCGAGGCTTCTTAAAAGCGGTTTCCGATGAGACATTGTTGCTAGTAATTTACAGCAACCATGTTTATTTGGAGTTGACAGTTTTTTGTTCCATCTTTCTGTCGCTGTATGTTAATGCTTTTTTAATTTAAATCTAAATCTCCAGATGATGTGTTACCTGTGTTTTCTGTCGTTAGATCCTCCAGATGTTTCTCATTGACTCTGAGTCTGAACTCCAGCTCTAAACAGGAAATGTCACATAAAACAGAAAGAATCGATTTATTAACATTAACAGTTTATCAGTGACATCACGCCTCACTACATCTGTATTTACAGTCTTTGGTAATAAATACAAATACTCAATCAAATAATTGATTGATACTGTTTTGTTGTGCTGTACATTGATTTTCTGGATGAATAAAAACTTTAAATAAAAAATAAATGAATAATTGATTCTGAAACTCAGGTCTTTTTTTTCTCATCATACCTGTGTGTCTTTATAAATGTGTGTTTGATTTATTCACCTGTGGTTTGTGTCTGCAGTTCGTCCAGTCGACGCTCAGTGACCATCAGTGAAACATCAGACTGAACTGAAATTCAACACAAAACTATTTACTCACAACATTAACCAGAAAGAATGACACTCCTGTCTTTACATTTTTGACCGTTTGAGTCTGACCCTCTGAGTTTAGTTTGATCATCGCATTCTCCGTCGTGTTCAGTTTCGTCTGCAGATTCATCAGTTTGGACGTTTGATCTGAAATCACAGCAGATGATAAATACATGAACAATTCCTGTTTTTCTGTGTAAACGGTTCATCGTGGTGCGTTCAGGTACCTGAACTGTCCGTCCTCAGCTGCTGTACGTGAGTCTCAGCAGAGTCCAGTCTGACCTGCAGCTGCTTCACTGAATCAACCTCAACTGACACAAAGAGGAAATCAACAGACGGATGGAAATATTTCTCATGGTTATTGTCACTACTGTGTGAAAAAGGCCTTTAAATGTCCTTCATCGTCTGTATCCTCACCTTTGTGCTGCTCCTGTATCTCCTGCAGCTGTCGGTCGTTTCTCATCACTCTGTTCTCCAACAACAAAACTCTGTCCAACTGGTCTGGAATCAGAAGAAAACACCTTCATAAACACACCTTGTTACGTACCAGCTTTAATCAGTTAGCAGTCGACCTCTGAGAGTTACTAATATTTCATTTTAGGAGAAAACGTCCAGATGTCTCACTTTGGACCACAGTGTGGGACCAAATCGACCTCTGCAGCTCTTGATGCAAACTACAAGTCCCACCTGACGGATGTATGAATTCAGCAACCAGTCAGTTTACATCCATGTGTGTCCAGACTCATATCATGTATGCAGTGAAGACTTTGGAAGAAATTAGTAAAAAGGTATTCAGTGGAATGGAAGTTCTCACCAAGGCTGTAATTCCATGTATGCGTTAACAGTAGAAAATAGGGTTGGACGTGAATATTCAACTACTCAGATATTTGTTCTGGGTAGGCTTATGGTTTTGAACTTTGATATCGATATCTCAGTTTGAATGTTTCATTGCCTCCACAAAGGTCTGAAGATAGAAAATTCAACTTTACTGTCATCGACTCAGTATCCAATCAAATTATGACCTTCTGCTCTGAGAGATGGAGGTGAATGATGGAGCGAAAAGTGTTTCTGATGTAAGACAAACCATGAGAATCAATAAAAACTGAAAAACTCTGCTCTTTTATAAACAGTTTCATCATCAGTACCATTATACATCAGTGTGATGTTTGAAGTGTTCACCTGTGGTTTGCGTCGTCACTTCATCCAGTCGACGTTCATCGACCGTCAGTCTGTCAGTCAGAGCTGAAACATCAACAGACCAAACTGAGATTAACAAACACTATTCACTCTATAAAACCCACTCAAAGTCGTTCAGGCGTTCACACCTGAGTTTTCTGTCGTCAGCTTGTCCAGTTGTTTCTCTGCAGATGTCAGTCGATCTAAAATATGAAAAAATAACAAAATTCATGGTTTCTTTGAGCTCCAGAAACATAGACCACAGTAATCTGTTTACCTCTGTGGTTCCACATATTGTAAAAGTTACAGAACACAAGTATCTTTTCATCTGGCAACAACAACTACTTTACATCTAAACAACACCAGGAACCTTGTCTTTTATACAGAATAAAACCATAGAAGCACTTGTAATGTCAATGTAAACAAGGCTCACATTGAACACAATACAAAAACAATCAGCTGTTTCTATTGATGACTCAAACACTGACCGATCATGTGACCGATCATGTGACCGACCTGCGGCATTTGTCCTCAGCTCGTCCAGAAGACGCTGAGTTGAGTTCAACCTAAGTTTAACGTCTGAAACCTCACCTGAAACAACACGAAACAAACAAACAAACCTGTTACTGAAATCAGAAGTAGAACAGAAAACAGGACAGAGTTTATGACAAGGATTAATTAACAAATCAAACAATAATCAAAATGAATGACTGACTGACTCAGTATCAGTGTGACTTGTGTCTCATTCATCGTGTTGAGGTTTTTCTTCAATGAGTCCATTCGACTCTGCAGAACCGACAGACGAGCGGACGAAGCTGAAACCACAACATATGGATTCACTCATTCACCTCCACCTCAGTAAATATGAACATTACAGCCTGACTGAGGCTCTGTATTGATTATTGACAGATCAGTTCACCTTCAGTCTTTCGGTTCAGTCGATTTTCCAGTTCAGACTCTAAAGGCTCAGATGAACTGTTATACGCCGGGAATTCTGGGTAATAAAAGGTCACAATCTTAAATAAAGTGAAGTAGATTTGTATTTTAAGGAAGTGTATTATTATAACAAGATATTTTTACAAACACATTATAACAAGAAACTCTTGCTATAACAATGTATGATTTATCAGGTTACATGACTGAACATGTGATAAACTTATTGTAATAATAAGGGATGCATTTCGTCTTTATTGTTAAAAGAGAAAAAGTTTCTTGTTGGAAGATGATATGTTTGTATTTTGTAATAAGTCATAATGTAATCTAATAAGACCAGACCCACAAGTAACAAAGTCTGACATGAGGTCTAAGGTCAGGTTTGGTTAAGTCAGGACTAGATCTAGATCTTAAACATGGTGTTCATGTGGATCTGACCTGAGTTCTGCCTCCTGAGCTCCTCCAGCTGACTCTCAGTGTTACACAATCTGATGGACAGGACTGAAACCACAACAACAAACACCATCAGATAACAACAACAAACACAAACAACAAGATACACAGTGTGAAGTGAAGCTGATGAAGATGTGGACCTGCGTTCTTCCTCCTCAGCTCCTCCACGGTGCTTTCACTGGCTCGGAGTCTGGTCTGAATGAAGGGGAGCTCAGCCGCCACGACTGGACAAACAACAACAACAACGTCAACACACGGTTGCCATAACAACCACAGACACACCAGACACCATCTGTAATCTGTACATGGATTTATCTCGGTTTCAAACCAAATGCTTTTTAAAACGTATACATGTGACGTGTTTCAAATGTTTTACAGTTAAAGGCTTTGAAATCTGTTATCACTTGTTTGTATTTTAAAACCAAAATAAAACACTTTGAAATAGTGTTATTTATTAAATAACCCTTGATTATTTAGTTGAAATACATTGTAATGTGTGTGTCTTTATGTTACGTTTATGTATTTGCAGATTAATTACACGTGAACATCTTTTCTGGAAAATGGAAAGCGGATGTTTTCATTAACCTTTTTTTCTGTTTTTGATTTAATCACAAAAGTGAATATGAGAACATTTTTGTTTTGGAAAAAAATATTGAAAAAAAAGTGTTTTCCTTTTTTGAGTTTTGGTTTTATTTTGGAAGATGAATGAAGAGTAAAAATAAGATGAGGAGGTGAGTGATAAATCATCACAATATGTCGTTTCAACTCAAACCCTGGTTGTTTCACCTGCGTTCTTCTTCTTCAGCTCCTCTGCTGAACTCTCACTGGCGTTCAGTCTGGACCGAAGACCCGACACTTCATCTGACAGCTCGGCCACTCGAACTGAACCAACAAAACAACGAGAAAACAAAAAACCCACATCAGAGCAGAACCAGAACCAGAGGTGTGGCTGTGAACAGGCCGACACTTTTGTCTCAGCAATGTCTCAAAACCTGCCAACTGCAGTGTCTGTATCCCCATCAGAACTGACCAACCAATGAACAATATATGATGACATCTCAGGAAACCTCCCTAAAGGGGCCCAGTGGAAATCTTAACAAGTGCATAGTCATTGATTAATTTTTTGAGGCTGTTTAGTCCTTTATATTGTTGTGGGGCTAGAGCCGATCACAGCTGACAATGGGTGAAGGTGGGGTATGTGCAGTTCATTCAACACCTTGGTGTCTTCATCATTGGGTGGAGTTTACTCAGTTGTCATGGAGACAGAGAATCAGGATGACCGCTGATCAAAGTGACAGTGAATGTTAACCAGGCTCATGTATGATCCTGATGACCCACCTGCACTGTGCAGCTCCAGCACCTCCACCCTCGTCCTCAGAGTCTGGTTCAGGTCCTTCAGCTCCTCCTGACCGTCCCTCAGCCGGCTCTCCACGCTCCGCAGAACCTGCCTCCGATCCACCTCTGCCGCTTTCAGGTTCAGAACCAGATCCTTTAAACCTCGCAGCTCGTCCCATAGAGCCGAGAGACCCAGAGGAACATCCACGTCATCCAACCCAGACCTGACCTCATCTAAACTGGACCTGACGTCTTCCCCCTCCTTCTCCATCCTGGCATCTTTTATCTCCGTCTTGACGTGGTCCTGCGGGTCAGAATCCTCCGTCGGTTTCTGACTCACAGCTGGAGACGTACAGAAGAGCAGCAGCAAAAACAGAACAGACTTCATCCTGAAAAGAATCACGTTGAACAGAAAACCAGCAGCTTAAACACACACAGTAATCTGTTGTAAGTGGGCAGGAATCAGTCAGAGCTGGAGGTCTGACAGAAACCTCCATCAGTTTGTATTGGGATTCAGCCTTTCAGTTTGGTTTTTGATTTCAGTTTAGTTTGTGTTAGTTTTCCGAGTACCTTGGTCATTTCAGTTTGAGTTTTATTCAGATGAATTGACTAGTTTTATTTTTTATTTTTCTTTAGCTTTAGTGTTTAGAGTTTTTCAGGTTTCCACTTGTTTTTTCCGGGGTTGGTTCTTATAGTTTCTCTTAATCCTCAACTACTTTGATATAAAAAAAACAAGTTTAATGAGGATGCGGAGGTGTTCTGATCAGGATGTGGAGCTCCCTCTGGTGGACATTTGTTTTTCTTTTTAACATTCATTATTCCAACAACAACTACATGAGATCATTATATTGATCTAAAATAAAAGGTGATTGAGTGAATTTCAGATGAAGTATTGATGATCCGTATTCTCTGTAAGTCCTGTATCTGAAGCAGCCTGTAGGGGGCAGTCTGTCAGTCTCTACACTGTGATCCAGAGTTCTCTTCAGCAGATCAGTTTGTACATACCACACATTTCTAACAGGCTAATCTGCAGCAGATCAACACAAAGGGCTCAGAGCCTCAGCACGCTACGCTGCCACGTGCACACTCACGTGCACGGCTGCATCAGTGTGTATTAAACTTGTGACTTACAATAGTTATTGATTCCACCAGAGGCAACTGGTTCAGAACACAACAAACAAACAAACAAAACAAACAAAACAAACAAAGCTAAATGTGACTGAGGAAATCCATAAACCTCAGAAATGAACAGTAGATGTGATAACAGCTGAACACAAAGGATTTACCAACAAGAAAGTTATGAAAAATACCTACTGAGCTTCAGTATTTGAAATACAAACAGAATGATGAGTTTTACAAACTAACAGATAAAAGACAAACTGTGGAGACTCAATAAAAGACAAAAGCAACAGGATAACGATATAAAACCAGAATGTGACCCATATGATGATAAACACACTCACAGCTGTGAAGAAAAAACACACGAAACTCCAGAAAAACAGGACTTTATTCAAACTCAAACCTTTTCAAAAACAGAAAAAAAACAACTTTAAAACACTCAGAGGTGATTCTGTCACATGTGACTCAACCTTTAGATGGAACCGATCCAGTTCACCTGAAACCAGACTCACATGGCAACACTTTAAACACGTCGAGGTCTGAACCTTTACCCTCGAGGACGACGTCTTAGGGACATTATAGGTTACAAAACAGAATGACACAGCTGAGGGAATCTGAGGTTTTATTCTGAGAAAAAAAAACGCAGTTTCTGAAATTAAAGTCAAAATTTATGACAATAAACCCCAGATATTCTCTATGATTAAAGTGATAAACTTAGGAGAAAACATGGAAAAAAATCACAACTTTACAAGAAAACCTGAATATTCTCTGACATTAACGCATTAAATTTGCAAAAAAACATGAGAAATGGAGCTCGTTTCTCTGACGTTTAGTGAATAAATGTGTAATAATAACGCTGTGTATCTTTGCCAACATGTTTGAGCTGTGTTTAAATCAGCTTCGTTCACATTACCTTTGTTACAGAGAGACTCAGGGTTAGGGTTTTAGGATTTAATTCGACTGCATCATTATTATTCATCTGCTCCAACGGGTTAGGGTTTTTCTTCTGTAAATTCATTCAATATTTCACCTGGAGTTTGAGTTCATTGTCTTATAAAATGCACCACTTTGATCTTACAGAATATCTGAGTTTTTTCTCATATTTCTGACTTTAATTTAGAGTCTTTGTCTTGAATTACTGTCCTCCCGGGTCCAGTCTTTGACCCACATGGGTCCAAATCCACCATCCGGCTTCACCTCAAACACGACATTTCAGTCACTGAGTCCTTTATTAAAATCCACTACGAGAAAAACATATGAATCAGTGGACGTTAAATAAATCTGGTCTCATTCAACAAATCAAAAGCAGACCTTAAAGAAAATAAAGCTCTTTATTTCAGACGAAACTGTTTGAATTTAAACTTTAATCCTTGATGATGTGATGAATTTCAGTGACTGAAATGTCAAGTTTTGGGAGAAAAAAAAACAACAAAAAAAAACAGATTCTCCAAATGAAACCAAATTTGTCAAAAATAAATGTTACTGTGAAACATTTTAATAATGTGGTTTAACAACAAACCAAATGTTTTTGTATTTTTCAGTCTAATCGGACATTTGGTGTCATTTTGTCATAAATCACTGATTATTTCGTCAAACATTCAATAAACTGACAACGTCTGGAAAATTAAACTTAACTTTGGTGAAAATGGTTCCATTTATTTCAATGTAACTGGACTCTTTCAAACTGTTCAAATCTGCTCACATTCAACGTTTTACAAACGGTCTCTGTAGAAACATATTCTCTATTTCTAAAAACAAACCATGATGCGTTTCATCAACAGTCTGTTGTTTCTCGATGCTGTTCAGTCCTTCAGTTTTCAGTCTAAGTGTCTTCTCGAGTCTCTGACGTATTAAATCTACTCGTCCTTGAAGCAGATTCTCTGGTTTCGTGTCTGGTTTAAAGTCACGTCGTTACTTCAGTCGACTTGTTTCTCAGCTTCAAACCACTGAGGAAAAATTACGGACGTCAAAGTTAAAAGCAGAAAGTTTCCCTTTGTGTGAACTGACAGACGGACTGGAGGTCAAAGGTCAGACACAGGCCAATAAAGACCGAGTGTTTTCATTCTAATCTGATGAAGAGGCTGCAGAGATCAATCCATTCACTGTGACTAGTTTCACAATCAGACGTTGGTTTGGATCAGTTTAATCATCACAGGTCTTTAAATGTGACGCGTCTCTTTCTGCTCTGGACGGTTTGATGAACTTCAGTCTCTACGTTATTTTAACCTCATTCATAAAATAATAAAAGCATGCAAACAAACCAAGGCCCAAAAACTTTGTTTTCAGTCACTTCACTGTTAAAAAATGACAGAAAGAACCAAATCCTTTCAAAAACAGAAAATCAACCAAACAGGTGACGACGGTTTCAATCCTAAAACCATCAGCTCTGAAACGAACAACACTCAGCACACTGTCTGACCTTTGACCTACCAGCCTGACCTCTGACCCTGGTACTCTGCCCGATCCTAGTGCGGTCCAGAGTCCACATGAGAGCCGGTTCAGCGCTGTCCGGTGTAGGCTCTGAACCAGGAGGACACGGAGGCGGCGGCCGAGGAGATCATCCCTCCGGTGTTCGCAGACGGCTGAGACACCTGCAATGCACTCTGGGAAAGATCCATGGACTGTGGAGACACAAGACGGTCTGGTCAAACTGGTTTATCAAACCAGACCACAAACACCACGTCAGGTCTGGACGATAAAGACTTTTATATCAGTCGATGATTATCAGATAAACGTCAAGTCATTACTTATGTTTAAAAGCTGATTTTTGGTCCCGAGTCAAAATTGAAGAAACTGTTAAAAAACATTAAAAAAAAGCAAAAATGTAAAAAAAGAAACGACAAAAAATGGCGTAAAAGATGAAAGGCGCTGTTATGTCCATTTGATTTATTTAGATAAAATAAATCAAATGGACACAATCAGTTCTTATTCAACAAGACAAAAACATTGAAACAACACAAAAATCAACCCTAAAGACAAAAGAAAAACCTATCACTATAAATGTAAAAAAAAAAAAATCAAACAAGTCCATCACGGCATCCATATTTATGGTTTTATCGTCCAGACCTTCATGACGTCAGACGTGACTCAGTCTGGACGTTGGACTCAGGACTCGGTCTGTTCATTTTAGTGTTTCTGGGGTTGACAGCGTGTCAGTAAACGTCACATCAGGCTTCGGTTCGTCTCGGCCTTTGTTTGTTCTAATTTTATTTAAGGTTATTTGGGTTGAATTAAACATCCTGTAACTGGTGAAGATCCAGCTTGTTTGTGAGTGATCGGTGGTTTCTTGGTGTGTTTACAGTGTTTGTCCTACCGCTGTTTCCCTTTAATCATATAGACTGTAGCGTCTGCCAGAGTCTATTCAGACGTCACCAACTGGCGGAGTCTGGTCCAAATCCGGACCGAGAGAGGCTTCCTTCTGGGCCACGAAGCCGCCTGACATAAAAAACAACAACAGACCTATTCCTTACAGTGTCATTACAGGAGCCGTCATCAAGTACCAGGACCTCGACGACCAGACCACACAGTCGGTTCAGACCCAGTGGACGCAGACAAGCTACAACCAGGACCTGACCACGACCTGAGGTTCACATCATATTCACACACAAACACCAACATATGAAGAACATGTTTCAGTCATGGTCCCTGTAGAGACAGAGGACAAACACAGATTGGTCACTATCCCAGAGGAGGGTCTGTCCATCCATGGCCTCGGTCCACCCACGGGATCCACAGGTACCATGACAACATGACACCAGGGACAAGGAGTCCAGATCAGTGGACCCGTCAGCTCCTCCAGACACCACTAGGTGTCCTTGTCTCTACCTGATCTGTTCTACATGAGCAACAATACTGCTTCCTGTTACTCGTATTTCAGAATAAAACGTGTTCTTTCATATTACTAGTAGAAAAC
>JAPQRN010000016.1:17884143-17907566 GCA_037367275.1 Coranthus polyacanthus | reverse complement strand
TACATGAGCAACAATACTGCTTCCTGTTACTCGTATTTCAGAATAAAACGTGTTCTTTCATATTACTAGTAGAAAACAGAAATGATTTCGTATTAAATAAATAAAAGGTTTTTTGTGTGTAAACAGTGTCTAATATGTGACGTTAATGAAATAGAGGGTTAACTACTTTTCCTTTATTAATTCAACGTTACTGTCACACAGTGCATGAACATGTACAACTATGTGTCATGTGACTCCTTGAACTAGTGCAGAAATAATGCCAAAAATAGAGATAATACCAACAGAACATTAATATAAACAAGTAATGATTAAATATTTAAATAAACTGAGGCTGCAGCTATGAAGGATTTCTCAAAAGCTCTGAATCTTTTAGGGTTTTAAAATTACTTTAACTAGCTGTTAGCATGCTAGCTACCATTCGCTGCTGTTAGCTTGTCAGCTAACGAGAGCCGATTAACTGGAAAAAACAGAAATATATCGGGTTAAAACTCAATCTTAGATTTTGTAATTACTAAAACAAAAAGGTAATACATTGATATTTGTCGTCTTTAAATCCCAGAAACTGTAGTAAATTATTTAGAAATACAAGTGACAGGAAGTGGCATTGTCACACGTGTAAAGCAGATGAGGTTTCTGGTACAGATCAGGTTAGTCCTGAAACAGACTCCTTACCTGTCAATGACCTGGAGCAGGACTGGACACCGGGAACGAGGGCCCACCTCCTGCCTCACCTGTTTCACCTGTTCCATCATTTAACCACAGCACGTTTATAACTTCATGTAAACTTGTATGTGTTTTGTCCTGTTATTGTAATGAACACTGACGTGTCTCTTCAACTGTTTAATAAAACCATAAAAAACACATCGTTAATAAAATGCTCTTCTGTCTGAACTGAGCTCAACAATCACTTCAAGATAGAAGCATAAAGAAATCACAAATCATATTCCTGTGTTTGTTCCCATGTATGTGATTTTGAACACAGCTCTTCTGTCCTTCAGGTTCCTTTGATAAAGATACAGAATCATTCAGAAACCGTTTGGGTTTTTTTTAGGTTATATTTCTTGATTATATGAATGACTTTGTATTTTTGCCAAAGCAGAGGACGGTGTTCTAACACAGATACAGTTTGTTATGGATTAGTTATGATAAAACTAACATTTCGTATGACATCCATTCTTCCTCTTATCTGGGTCCGGGTATCGGGTTCATCAGTATAAACAGAGACGCCCAGACCTCCCTCTCCTTCCACCTCCTCCTGCTCCTCCAGGGGGGGGACACCAAGGCATTCCCAAACCAGCCCAGAGATATAATCCCCCAGGGTCTCCTCCCGGTTGGGCATGAACCTCACCAGGAGGCGTCCAGGAGGCATCTGGACCAGATGAACCACCTCAACTGGCTCCTCTGGATGTGCAGGAGCAGCGGCTCTACTCTGAGCTCCTAATCCTATCTCTAAGGCAGAGCCCAGACACCCTGTGGAGCAAACTCATTTACGCTGTCTGTATCTTTGGATCTTGTTCTTTCGGTCACCACCCACAGCTCAGACCATAGGCGAGGGTAGGAACGCAGATCGACACAGTAAATCGAGAGCTTCTCCTTTTGGCTCAGCTTGTCTTCACCACAACAGACATCCACATCACTACAGACGGGGGACTGATCCACCCGTCGACCTCCTGTTCCATCCTCCCCTCACTCGTGAACAAGACCCTGAGATACTTAAATTCCTCTAATTGAAGCAGTTATTCACGCTCAACCAGAGCAGCACTCCACCTTCAGCTGCACCTACAAATTCTGTCCATGAAAGTTTTAAACAGATTTAGTGACAAACAGCAGCCGTGGAGGAGTCCAGCGCCCACCAGGGACCAGTCTGACTTACTGCCAGCGATGTGGACCATGCTCTCAGGGGTCCAAGTGCCCATGGTGAGAGGAAGTTGAAAGATACCGACTAGGGTTCAGGATGTTGAACCAACCTCCTCCAGAGGAACTAGACTCTAGTCAGTCTGGAGTCGTCAGTTGTGGGTTTAGCCCCCCGGTTCAGTAACTGTACATTACTGTGTTTGTGTTTTGTTTGCCATGTTTGTATGTGTTTTAATCTGACAAAAACATGAACCTATATTTGTCCACATGTAACTGTTCAGACCTGGGCAGGGTTGACTTACTGGACCTCTCCTGGTCTTAGTTGAATGCCTCTGGTCTATTTTTTTTGCGACACAGACTCATTACAAACTGAAAATGTTGTCACGAGCAGCATCTCACTATGGAATGATGTCAATTAATTTTAAGATGTGCTGTTAATGTAATAAATACATTTTAAAAAGCTAATGATTACTGAGACTGAAAATGAAGTCATAAAGTGGAGCTGGATGTGGTCATATGTTTCTGTATCATGAAGTGTTCTACATTAAACATGATGACACGTCCTTGATTAAACTAGATCTGATCAAGACCTGTGGAAACATGGGCTGGTTCACATGAGAATCCTGAACTAATCTGGTGGAAAGGCCCATCACGGCATCATGTGATGGGATATTCTCAGTCACTAATAGACGGTTTCTGTTTGGGTCATTTACACCAGGCAGCCTGAGGAACAGCGTTCACTGCATCTCATTGGTTTGTTTCATCAGCTTCATAAGAGTAGACTGTGTTTTTTTAATTGAGTGAATTATTCCTTTGAGCTGCTGAAGTTTTGATGATAAATAAAAAGGTATTTGTCACATGTTTAACATTCAGTGTCAGTCCACACAGGACACTGAGGTCTAAGTAGAACCTGTACCTGTGATGGGATGTCACAGAACCGTGGACTGGGTACCGTCTCCCAGTCCGTCCCCAGGTCTGTCTCCTCGTCCGTCACTGCCTCGTCTCCGCTCTCCTCGGCCGGTCCCGTGGCCTCCGGCTCCACGAACTCCATCGACTCCTCCAGGTCAGCGCTCACCTCGAACGGACCCGTCCTGAACCGACCCGGGTCGAACAGAGACAGACCAGGTCAGATATGTACTGTCTGACAGTCTGATGAAGGTGAGGGCGAGGGTCTCAGTCTTACCTGCCCAGGTTCTCGTTTTCAGGTGAAACCAGGAACATGATGTTCCTCAGAGTGTGATGAGGATGGAGCTTCTCACTGTCCACATGCTGAACACACAAACACATTTCAAACTCTTCAAATGATCCTTAGAGCATCAGGGAGGATGTTTTTATGAAGATGTTTGGTTGTCGTGATGTTTGTTGTTCACTGTAAAAACAGTCCTACTAGAAAGAAGCTCAATATCCTTCAATAAAACCAAACTGTCCTGTATTAAACTAAAACATCTGCCACATGTTGCTTGGATATATTTATTCAAAGTAGAATAAATAAAGAAAACTACTAAAAAAAACGAAATTTAATCAAGTTGTGTTTATGACAAGCAATGAAATCACAGATATTTAAGATGGTTTTAACAGTGTTAAATAGAGAAGTTATACAACTGGTAAAATAAGGAAAACTATCTTTTGTTTTAATCTGTTACTGGTTAAATCTAGATCAATATTAGATACAATATCCAATATCTGATTAGGACAAAGTTACAGAGATTTTCTGAAAGTGAAATTACTTTAATAATGAAAACCATGACGGACAGGATTATTCATCTTTTTAGAAAATATGCATCTTATTTCCCAGAAACAAGGCTTTATGACTTTCTTGAATTTCAATATTGCAGTATGTTGTTGTTGCTCTGTTGTTTGTTTGTTTGTGTCTGACCTGGGAGAAGCACAGGTGCAGGATGTTGGTGTTGAGTTTGCTCAGAGCTCTGGTGAACCGGTATCTGCTCAGGTTTTCTCCACAGAACTCACTGTGAAACAAACACACACAATTAAACATTTCAACACCTGATGCTCTGATTTCCTGACTTTGCCCTGCTCCTGAACGCAGCAGCAGGTGTGTCTTCTGTCTCACCTGTTGCAGAGTTTCTTGGGCAGGTTGACGTCCAGAATGTGTGACAAGATGGTGACCAGCTGAGTGGAGTAGCACAGAGCAGCGCTGATGGTGTGGGCGGGGTTAATGTGGTCCAACTCTGGAGGTCAAAGGTCACACACACAGGTCAACACATAGCTGAACCGAAGAACTTAAAGCATCAACAACCAACAGTCAACAGTGTCTGAAATCACTCACTACTGACCATAGAGTGTGCTTGTAGTAGTGTCTGAATGTATAGTTGACTCAATGTCCCACAATGCATAGTGAAAAGTAGTGACCACAACATGACACTTGTATCATCATTTTTCTACGTGGTTACCTTTTCATCAGTTAATACAAGCAGCAGGTATTTCAGTTTGAATGTGGACCATGAATGTGAACGGAATCTCTAAGCCCGCCCCCGGACACTCACCTGGCCCCTGATTGGTGCTTTTCTCCTCCACCCAGCTGTAATAGGCGGAGCAGTCTCCGTTGCTGGGCAGACTAACTGGAGCTCCGGTGATACTGATGCTGGTCTCTCCGTTCTGGTCGTCCCAGATCCACCGTCCGGACAGGTACGTGGTCCGACGGGCTTCGGCAAGTTCGCTGACTGTACTGGAGGTCAAGGCAGGGTCGCACTCCGCCACCACGTCTGCAGGGTCTCTGACAGACAGACGGACACAGGCCACCAGTCGTAGTGTTTAGTGTTTTAAGGTAATCATTTGTAGAAGCTGAAGGTCTACAGTTTATGAATGTTTATGAAAGGAGAAAGATGAGTTCCAAGGTTCTGTCAAGGGTTTTTAAATGTGGACTCTGGGTGGTGTGTTGTGTTTTATTTGATGTGTCCTATCTGAGTGTGAGGAGAGCATTGATCTTTTAAATGAGGTCATAATTAAATATTTTAAACTATTGAGATAAAATTGACAAAATGTGCATTTAACTGTTTTGATTCTGGGAAAATAAGGTTACAGTTTGGACTTGGTTGTAGTACCTGCTGCCCTGTTTCTCCTCCTGTGTGGGGAAAATATGCGTTGTCAGTTCCAAAATGTGTTCTTTCCTCAGAGCTGACAGTTGTTCCAGTCGGTTCTGCAGATCTCGGCTTCGTTTCTCCAACAGTTCTCCTAAACGTCGGTTGTGTCGTTCGATTTTGTCTCGTTTCTCCTGGTGACGACCGGCTCGTCGCTGCAGACGCTGACTCTCCTCCTGAGAGCGAACGAGGAGCTCTTTGTCTGGAAGACGAAGAGGAACACTTCATTTACAAAGTGCTTTTCATCCCCATGGAAACAGAGAAACTAACAGACAAACCACAAACCAGAACACAGAAAATAATCAAAAACATATAAAAACATGATGATTGTATGTTGGACACATTTTGCTGCTTTGTCCACCTGTTTTTCACACATCATTGTGCATCTTATTGTCATAAAACTCTTGTTTCTCTGGGTTTGTTCAGTAACATAGAAATATTCTTTACTGTTATTATTATTGTGATCACATGACCCACCACTCTTGACCTCGTCATTGCCCCAGGCGACTGCCTCCTTCAGCTGCTCGATCTTCATCTTACATGACATGATCTTCCATTTCTGAAACAAGAGTCACATGACCTCCATCACATGACCTCCTGGCACCTGGAACAATGTGTTTACACCTAACGCACACTCAGTTTATGTACATTTACAGGGTTTCAACAAGTTAAATGTAAGACTTTTTAAGACTTTTATAAAAAGTGTTCCAGAAGGACGTGTTCTAGTTTTGCATCGGTCATCGATTTGTGTAAAGATGGAGGAAAAACATAACAACAAACTGAACTGATTTATTATGCTGAGCAGCCAATCAGAGAGCTCTCTAACACACAATAAAAACACTGACACTGAGGATGGAGAGTTGGTCTGATGTGTTGAGTTTGGAAACAGTTTTTAAGTGATAGTAACTATTTCTAACAACAAGACAGAGTTCAGAGTCAGAGAGATGTGAACTCACCATCTCATCAGCCTGAAGCTTCTTATCCATGGCCTGAATGACTCTGTAGAGAGAGGAGACAGTTTACAACCATCAGGACTGAAAACCACCTGACACAAGTGAAAAACACCTGGTCCACGGTTGCTTTTACCTCTGCTGCAGCTGCTCCTTCTCCTCTTTCAGCTTCTTCAGCCTCTCTAGCTTCTCGATGTATCTACAAACAAACACAATAAGTCATCAATAAATAAATTAGTGAACAGAGTCTCAGAGGGTCTGATGGTCCTCCTCCAGCTCCTCCATGACCTCTAATGGGCCCCGGACCTCAGTTTGGGAAACTGTCTCCTCTGACAGAGGACAGAGTGGCTCTGGTTCATGTTACATGTTGTGTAACTGCAGCTAAAATAAAACCGAGCTGAGTCTGTAGGGGGAAGAGAAAACTAAAGCATTAGTGTCACTTCATGTCAACTCAGCCAAAATTCTGAACTTTTCACAGATCATGTCATGGGTTTCCTTGAAATAAGTCACATAAAACCTGGCAAAATCCTACAGCTCTGTAGGATTCAAATACTGTTTCATCATGTTTGTGTCTCTAAGATACATCAGGTGATTGTTTTTCACTGAAGTGACTTGTAATGTGTTGTGAATATTAAAGAAACACTGAGGATCAGTTACAACTCAGATTCTTCGAAACAGTTCAAAACAAAACTTTTATTTTCATCAATTGTCTAGTTTGTAAAGTTAGTAAACTAGTTTGTCTAGTTTTACCAGATGCAGAGGTTTAACAAAGAGGTAGAATCTGCTCCAGTTCTCTATGTCTGAGTGAAACGTCCTCAGGGCAGATTCAAACTAAAGCCCCCGCTGTGTGAATCTGAATGACAATAGGACAGTACTGACTACATCCACCAGGACCAGGTCCACCTCCCCTGTCACAGCAGGGGTCTGTCCTCAGAGACCCCTCCTCCAACCAACCAAGAACCTGGTCCAGATCCACCTCCAGACACTGTGCTGACACCTTGTTATTTAGTGGCCGCCAACACTAATCAGAATAAGAGTTTACTATGAAGAACAGGTCAACATACAGATAGAAGTCTAAAATAATTTAAAAACTAATATTAAAGCCGAACTACAGAGGGGACTCATAGTTTTTATAGTACAAACCTGAATTAAGTGTTAACTTGTGGGTTTTTGTGAAAAATGTCCGGTTACTCTAAAAACCACAGATTTAACTATGAAGTCCGACAGATAGAGGTTAAAGCAGGAGTCGTTCAGGTATAAATCTGTACAGTTAAACCAGAAACACTACATATGTAAGATTAATATCAAAGCCGAACTACACAGAGGATTTATGTTTACAATAATAATTTAGAAATAGGCTGGTGAAGTGAGTTTTAGTGAAAACCAGACATTAACGTGAGGAAAAACAGTCCAACAGGCAGGTTGAAATCTGTACATTTAAACCATAAACACTACACTTATTAGACTACAGTTGAAGCCGAACTACACGGAGGACATGTGTTTAGAAAAATAAACTGGTAACTTTTTAGTTTTGAGAAGACTCTCGAGTTATTCATAAAATTCACAGATTTACGTATGGAGTTCGCTTTTATCAGGTATAAAACAGGTTTAAAATGGTCTAAAATTGAAGAGTAAATGGTTAAATGTATCCCCCAGACTACGGGTCTCACCTCTCTGTGTTCCGGCCGTCGAAGTAGACGAAGTCCCCGTCCTGGACGCAGCGGGCGCAGGTGAGCCTCCTCCGGGACGTGGAGCAAAGCGGACACCGCTCCACGGCCACGTACAGACCCTCCGCGTCGTCCACGGACTCCACCATCACACAGCCCGGCAGGTGGGACCGGACAGCGGGCCTGGAGCCGTACAGAGGCCCGGGAGAGGCGGCGGGGCGATCGGGGTCTGAGCCGAGCGGAGGGAGTCCGGCTGAGGACGCCATGAGAACAGTTGAAGCTAAGCTAACAGGCTAATGTGGATAAAGGTAACCTGTTCGAGTTAAAACCGAGTCTGAACAGGACGGAGCTCAGAGACCGAATCCGTTCACGTGTTACAGGTTAAATATACTCTGACATGAAGAGTTTAAAGTCAAACTAAAGCTGGAAACTGGAAACAGGCCGCACTGTTTTTGTTTTGAAGAACAGACACTGATGAGTCCGACGCTTCCGGTTTCCTCTGAAAACGTGATCGGTTTGTTTATGTAATGACGTAAGGAAGGTGGGCGGAGTCAGTGGCACGTTGTGGGGTCACGCTTTATTTAAATAAATAAAATCAACTTAGTGCTGATCGACCACTTTTAATTATTAAATTAATTACATTTATATTATTTCATCTCATCACTGCATTTTTTAAAACTATATTATTTTAACTATATTTATTCTTACAGTTCAACAAGTTCAGCAGTTTTACTTGTATTTCCTGAACCCAGTTTAACTGTGTTTGTTAGTGTTTTTATTTTACTTCTCGTTAGAGATAAACTAATTGAATCCCAGTCTTAATTAGAGTATCAGCCTGTGATTAATAAACTCAAAAGGCTGCAGTTTTAGTTTTTTCAGTCATTAAAGCTGTTGTATCTGACTCTCTACTTGAAATATAAACAGTTGAACTTCACTGAAATCAAACAAACGTCTCACGTCTGTTTGATTGTGGTGATGTGTAAAGTGAACCGTTATCTACTGGTGAATATACAGACTCTGATACTACTGGTATTTTCTTATGGTTTGACTCATTATTTGCTGTGTGTTATGGTTTTATGTGGTTACTTCATACATACAGTCTATACTGGACTAATGAGATGGAGGATAAAGTTTCCAGATGGAAAATGTTCAAATATGAAACCAGAGGCTTAAAATGATTGGATTTTGATGATAATTCAATTCTTTTGATGAAGTTTGTACTGAGGAAAAAAGTTACTGTTTGTAAGATTTTAAAGACAATCTTGAGACTGATTATAGTCACCAAGTGATCAGATTATCATGTGTTGATCATTATTAATTGAACATGAAAACGTTCTTTTATTTCTGCGCAGACGGTGACACATTGAACAGAAACTTCACCATCTGAAACATGGAAACACAAACTAAAACACACAAAGATAAAGACCATATGGACTCATCTATTTACAGATTAACACAAAGGTCAGAGGTCATCATCACTGCTTCCTGAAGCCTCTGAGGATCGGATAAATGTTCTCGAACGCCTCGTAGATCTCCGCTCGTTCTTTAGCTCCTGAAAGCAGATGTTAGAGCTCAAGAAGGAATCACTGTTTCAAACATGTGTTTATCCTCAGCTGTGATGTTTATATCATCCAGTATGGAACAAATATTATATTTCTGTCAGAATAACCTGCTACAGGTTCTATGAAGATTTATTACTTTGAGTTTCTGTCAAGGTTTATAAAAACTAACCTACAGTCAAATGTTCCTACAACTAACATACCTTTAAAAAACATCCTGGACTTTGGGAACCTTCTCCAACAGTGACCTGTTTTACTTGTCAGAACCACTTTCTAAATCCTAAATATGTCTGTTCATATTGTATAAGTTTACACGCGATTCCGACTGGAGCTCAGCATGTTTGTCCACAGACACAGAAACGTTTCCATATCTGGTTTTTACCTGTTAGAACCACTTTCCCCGACACGAAGATGAGCAGAACGATGCGAGGCTTCACCATCCTGTAGATCAGACCTGGAAACAGCTCTGGTTCATAACTGACACCACAACAAACACACACTCAGCTAAAATTCCCACAATGAAAAAACATAATGAAACTATGTTTCAGCGTAAAGGGATAAAGACAGATTTTAAGGAGATGTATCACTGAGCTTTTAAAATATCTGTTTAATTGAGGCTAAATACAGTAAAACATAACAGAGAAAAAGAGAAAAACATCAGAATATTTAAACACATAAAGATGTATCAATGAAAACAGTTTATAGTGGATTCATCAAACCAGGATGAGGTCTTTGTTCAACACCAGTACTGTCAATTTTCTCATAATCATTCTATTAATGAAGCATCTTCAGCTGTGATGTTTGTTCGTCTTTGATTTACTATCTCTGTCTGTGGTTTCTACTTGTTGTTTTGTTTCCACCTGCTCAGCTTGTATCTCTGACCTGCTGAACTGCTGGTGGGTCAGGACCAGTCCTTCCAGTCTGATGGGGAAACACACGTCGCAGCTGGCCACCATGTTCTGGATCTTAAAGTCCAGGAAGCGAGCGGGGAAGCCCAGTTTCTGAACCACACGGGCGTATTTCCGAGCCGCCAGCCTTGACTGTTCCTCACTGCATGCACTCAGACACAGACAGGAAAGAGTTAACGGACGTCCTGAAACACAGCAACACCTGCACAGGTGGACTAACACGTGGACCACAAACCTCTTAGCTCCAGTACAGACCATCTTCCCTGAGCTGAAGATCAGAGCTGTGGTTCGAGGCTCACGGATCCTCATGATGACGGCGGCAAAGCGCTACCAAAAGAACATACGTGTACACAAACATTAGAACTTGTTTATGTAGTTTATTTACTTGTTTATGTCTTAGTAACATTCCTTCACACGGTCAAAACGCATGAGATTCAGTTCAGTTTTATGAGAAAACATTTTGTGATGTGTTCAGGTACCAGTTTAATTAAACCAGTGGGTGGTGTTTGTTTATTAAAACAGGATGTTGACATGTTGACGGTGTAACGTCTGCTTTCGGTACCTTTGGGTTGTACTCTGCGTTTCTGGCCTGTAGAGCGATAAATTTCAGATTCAGGGGACAACCGAGGTTCACTGTGGACACGATGTTCCTACAGACCAACAAAACATCACAGAAACAGAAAAAAAATCCTACAAAAAAAAAAGACGCAGCTTCACTACAGTTAAAGTACTACAGTACAGTATCAGACTGTTTTTGTTTGTTTGTTTCTTACTGCAGCTGGGGGATGATTCCTGATCTCTCAGTCACAGGGGTCATTGGGGTCATTGGGGTCATCGGGGTCATAGGGCAGAAGGGGGTTTCCAGTCCTGAGGAGGTCGACCCCTGAGGAGGATCAGCTGCTGCTGTGGAATCCTGGGAGTTGAAGTCCAGACCGACGCCACTGTCACAGGACACGTCCAGAGCTGTCATCTGATTGGCTGCTGCTTCACCTAAATAAAGTTAAATAGAGGAAGTTTTTACAGGTTGTTTCTTCTGCCTCAAGCCCCGCCCCCGTGCAGAGGCCCCGCCCCCTCACCTTTCATGTCTCACCTGTGTTGGGTTCATCCTGCGCACTGAGTTCATCTGGGAGGAAACTGAGGTCCAGCTCATCACCTGCCTCTCGACTAGGCCCCGTCCTCTCACCTGGATGGACAGGGTGGGCGGGGCTTTGGATGTCAAGTCCCTCCCCCAAAATAAAGCTGGAGTCCTATAGGATGAAGCACAGAGTGGTTTTATTATAGTCAACTATGTAATACTTGGTGTTTTGTAAACACTGTTCAGACTCCGCCTCCTCTCGAATGATGGAGAGAGTGACTGAATGGAGAGAGCGAGTGGCTTCTGATTGTTTCACAGCGGTTATGTTCTAAAACACACATAAACACACCCACACTTTTGCAAAACTGTACAGGAATGTTCTGGACAGAATTATAACTGAAGCAAACACTGTCTCCTCCTCTTCCTCCTCCTCCTCCTCCTCCTCCTCCTCTTCCTCCTCGTGTTCGACAGGCTGAGAATGGGTTTGGGTTAGGGTCTGTGTGTTGTTTTGCCCAGAGTTTAGTCTCTCAGACTGAACCACATTATGATCAGAACAGTAACAGAGAAGAACAGAATGAACCAGAATCACTTTGTTTTTACATCATTCCTCCCTCACACTGTGATTGGCTGAAGGTACAAACTCAGGTTGACGACCAGAAACTGAACACGGTAAAACTAGAGGAAAATAGAAAATACAGCCAGAACATGAAGCCACCACCAAACACAGACAGAGTCAGAAGTAATGATTGACATGATTATTATTCTAAGAGTCTATATAGTGGTTTTTGAGGAAAATGTTACATACTCTGCCTTTAATGAAAACTAACAATAAAAACATAATTTCTCATAGTCCAAATTAAAAGTCAGGTGTCTCTTTGCACATCACACGGTAACGATCCACAAAGATCCAGTAGCAGTAACAGCAGCTCGTAGGTCATAGATCCATGTTCTATTTGACATGACTTTGCATTTGACTGACCAGGTTTCACATCCATCTGACTGGAAACAGAACCTTCTTATAGAAAAACATAGACGCATTGAAAAACTGACACAAAACGACTTCAGATTCTGAAATAAAACTCTTCAAAAAAGAGAAACGCATGGATTCTCTTGGATTTTATATCTGATGTTTTTCATTCACAGAATATTTAAGTTTGAACAGTTTAATTCAACTTTTAAACAAAACACATTCAATTCTTCTCCAGTTTAACATCATGTTTCTCAGTTTGTCTTTACTCACATTAGCAATGGAGTCATCGAAGTATCGCTCCAACGCAGACTCATCCATGACACAAGAACCATCAGACCTGATTCCAGACCTGGTCCAGGAGCTGCTTCAGGAACTGGTCCAGGAGGTTCAGGATCTTCAGGAGCTGGTTCAGGATGTGGTTCAGGCTCAGATCTGCACAGCTGCATCTAATCCACACTGATGTGCCTGAAGACTCACGTCAGACTCACATCAGACTCAGCTGAGGAGGAAACTCACAAGACACAAAGTTAAAGCTGAACATTTTTTTTTAAATCCAAATCATTTTATTGTCCTTATTCTCATTTATGAAGATGTTTTCTTTTCTAAAAGCAGCAGAAGTTCAGTCTTAAAGTAATCAGAGGTCATTTCCACAGCAGTTATTTATTAATTCTTTAAAAAAAAACTTGAGCTTTATTTTAATCTCATTTTACTGTTTTTTTATTCACCTGTTCTTTAATCTGTTGTGTTTTTTCTTTTAAAATCAGATGGTTTTAGGATTTGTCGGTTTTCTCTCTGCAGTTCACCCTCCCTCCTGCATGGGGAGCCCTGCCGGGGCAAACACCACAGGAAGACGGCTCTGCGCATGCGTACCTCATGTAAACAGAGCAGCATGGCGGCGGTGTCCAGAGGAGCTGATCAGTGAATGTGATCAGATAGTAAACAGTGATCAATAAGAGATGGAGGAGGTGAAGAAACGACTGGAGGAGTTTCCAGAGGAGGCACGAGGTCAGATCAATACGCGATCAATAGATGATCAGTCAGCTGTGTCTTCTAGAGTTCCATCATCTGTTCAGAAAAACTAACTCAAACTCAACGGTATTTATTTATGTCAATACATTAGATTTGAATTGATTTCAAACAAATAAAACAATAAAATGAGCACGTGTTCAACATCAAAGTCTTCATCCACTAGTTTAGATTTGACACGTTTAAGGAACATATTTATTCAGAAAATACAGGAAATATGTGCCAAGTATTAAAAACATACAAACATGAGAAGTGAGTAAATGTTTGTAGTTAAAGTCAGTTAATGTGAACATGTTGAATAAAACCTGGTTTAATGCAGTAAATGTCATTTTAAATGTTTTTATTGACTATGTTCAGTTAAAGGGCATTACTGTTTACTTCTCAAATGTTTGTTTTGACATATTTCCTGTTTATTCCAGTTGAAATTCAGATGTTTGGCTATAAAACAACAAACCTAATAGAAGAGAAGACTTTACACAGAACTGAACAAACTGTAAACAAACAAACACAATGAATGATGAGTCTATGATCACATGTAACTCAAATGCTGTTTACACACAGATTATGTTTAGTTCTAGTTAAACACAGTCATTCATGTTGTTTATTGTGACGGAAGATCAGCTTCATGTCTCTAAACCTGTTCAACGTAGGTTTTATTTGTAACATGATTGTGAAATAATTCAATTTAAAAAACTCTCACTTGTGATGACTTTGAGAACATTTAAACACATGGTTTTATTTCTTCATCACACAGAGCTGTCCTCTGATCTGCTGATGATTGATTTCCTTTCAGACCTGTACCTGACTCGGTGCATTCCGTACCTGGATCAGTCTCCAGACCCTCTGACCTTCTACAGAGACTGGATTGGTCCAAACAAACCCTGCATCATCAGGAACGCCTTCAGCCATTGGCCGGCTCTGACCAGGTGGACTCCTCAGTACCTCAGGTGAGGAAGCTCCACCCACTCACTCTTGAACCGTTACTCATAATAAAGAACAGGAAGTGACCAGTGTCCTCGTCCTGCAGGGAGAAGGTGGGGTCAAAGGTCATCAGCGTGGCAGTGACTCCTAATGGTTATGCCGACGCCGTGAGCGGAGATCGGTTTGTGATGCCCGAAGAACGACGCATGAGCTTTAACTCTGTCCTGGACATCATCGAAGGGAAGGTGATTCGACCAATTGGATGGACTCACAGGTGGATCTGGACAGTGATTGGCTGTCGGCTCCTCAGGTGCAACATACTGTGTTTGTGTTTCAGGTGGATAAACGTGGAGGAGTGTTCTATGTTCAGAAACAGTGTTCGAACCTGTTGGAGGAGTTACCTGAACTCACAGCCGACCTGGAGTCACATGTTCCCTGGATGAGCTCTGCCCTCGGTGAGTGACGCTACTGAGCATGCTCAGAGCCACATGTGCAGTGATTGGTCAGCTGTATGGAGGAGGTTTGACTTTTCTTTTCATGCAGCAGCATCTGAACATGAGCCAATGGTGGTAAATTTACCAACACTGTGATGTTTGAGGACACGTGACAACGTGGTCTCACGTGATCTCAAAGTCCATCCATCTCAGAAGACGACATGATTCAAGCAGCAGGACTTCACTCTTTCATTTATATTTCTTTCTATTGCATTTAATTTTGTTGTGTTGTGAATTTGCTGTTGTTTTATTTGTCAAAGCACTTTGTAAAGTACAGTTTTTAAAATCTCTGAAACCTGTTACGAGACATCACTAGGTCAAAAAGTGAGACTTCACAAACCAGAAACTTGCTCAAAGTTTTTATTTGTTCTGCAGCTCAAACACTGACACAAAGTTTACAAAAATACATCTATGACAGAAATAATATGAAAAGAATGAGAAACATTCAACTGAAACCAGTTCAACGTCTGAAACCAGATCAGATCCAGTCTTTGGTTCTAGTCTCGTCTTTATACAGACCGGTTTTTATGCTAACCTCACCTGTCTCGTGGACTCTGAGGATCCGGTCTCAGAGGATCTGGTCTCGCCGTTGGTCCAGTTCCTCTGACAGACTCCTCATGGTCTGGCCCATCTTCTTCGGGGTCCGGACTCTGGTCTGGTAGGTGAACTTGTCGAAGCCTTCGTGTCCTCGTCCTGGTCTGAAGGAGAACAGATCGTCCCGTCTGAACTCGGACACGAAGCGGGCCACGTCCTCCCTCCACCTGCAGGACGAGGTCTTCAGACGGGACAGGTACTCAGACAGGGTGGGTGATCCAGATGAGAAGAGCCGGTCCAGGTGTTTGGCCAGAGGTCCGGCCAGCTGAGCGCTCTGATCCACCTGCTGAGGCCTGAAGCTGCCTTTACCGAACTCGATCGCACCTGAACACAAACAAGAGTCACAAGCTGGACCAACTCTGAACCAGCACAAAAAGAGCAGAACCAGAACCTAGTTCATGTTGATGGAAAAGAGTTCAACATGCGCTGACCTTTGAACTCGTTGATCATCAGCTCCGTCAGCAGGTCCAGGCTGACGTTCCCTCCAGCTGTTCCTCGAGGATTCACCACCCGGTTCCACTTCAGGTCCTGTCTCACCCGGGCCGGGTAGAACCCCTCGATCCCTGTGGAGACAAGTTTACTATGACAACAGGTTCACCACCCAATCATCTGCAGCGACCCGGTTTTACCAGTGTCTGGTTTCAGGTGTTTGTCTAGACCTTTGGGTTCAGTTTTACCTGTGAGCATTTGGTGGCAGCAACTGAACAGTTTCAGGTGTTTCCTGGTCCACAGCAGGACCAGGTCCATCCGGCAGAAGTCCGTCATGGCCTCCCCGTCTCCCTCCTGGATGGCGTCCCGTCGGGTCATGTGATAAAGCCCCTCCCACACCACAGCCTTTGTGTAGTTGAACAGGAAGTCGTCGCCTTCAGACGCCTTAGAGCAGATGTCAGAACAAAACCACGAGGCTGAGGAGACACCACATGTCATTTGACCAATCAGATCCTTCTGTGTCTTCTACACGGCAACAACAGCTGATTGGTCAGAAAGAAGGAATCGGGTCAGATCATCAGATGTGAGGATTTAGTTTAGTTTGTTGCAGATTCATTTGATGTCTGAACTCCATACAGTAGAAGAGGAGTCTAAACACTGCCAATGTCCTGCCTGTAGGGGGTGCTAAAACCATACTTCAACGGTTTTTAACTCAACCAAAGAAGAAGTAAACTACTGTCTCTGAAAAACTGTAAAATGTGGATTTACAGTTGATTTTAGCATCAGGATAAAATCCCACCAGAGACTTAATGTAAAGTTAACAAAAGCAATGGAATGTCATTGATTTCATGGACCTTGAAACTCACCCTCACGAATTTATGAAAAACACAAACTAAATTCATGAATTAAAGTGGTATTTAGTCATGAAGTGAAGACGTGATGTTCATGTGCTGATCCTGGATCCTGATACAAGTCCTGAGTCAAATAAGGATCAGTAGAGATTGATCTGATAAACTGAGACAAACAACATCCACAAACTGAAAAACTGAACCTCAACACAACAGACGATACAGTAATGAAATCCACACTCCAGGAACCACATTAAAGTGGACTCCCAGGTCTCACTGTGGTTCTGGACTCACAGGTCTCGGTGCGGCTCTGTTCCTCCGGTCTCAGACAGTCTTTGTGGTACCACTCGTGTCTCCTGCACTGGTCCATGAGTCCACATTGGACCATCTGTCCTCCTCTCTGCTCTTTACAGTAACAGTACACGTACGTCCCGTCCTCTCTGCATCCCAGACTACAGAACCAGTCCTCAGTCAGGTCTGGTCCAGTCTGAGCCCGAGCACAGGTCTGATGGAACCAGATCCCTGAGCACAGGTTACTGCAGCACCGGATCAGATGTTCACCTGGACGATCTGAGGAAACACACGACGAAGAATGAAAACTCATTAACATTTATAAACTGGCTTGAGTAACAGGATCAAACTGAGGATGAAAAAATCTGATATTTCAAAAATAAACTCAAAGTAAATGTCATATTATAAGAATGGAGACATTTCATACAGGTACAATTTTGACTCTTTTCTTGTAATGAACATTCCAATGTTTTTCTGAAACTATGACATTATTTTTTAACTTTATTCTTGAAACATTAGACTTTGTTCTGTAATATCAGATCTTTTGTGACTCTGTCGTAGGTTCTTACTTTGTGGTAAATGTTCCTCTTTTTCTAATGTTACGTAGTTTTTCTCATATTATGACCTTATTCTTTAAATACCAGATGTTTTCCGTTCAGTCTGGTCCTGTTTGCTCGTAGTTCGTACCTTGTCTGCAGTAACAGAACGGGGAGACCTTCTTCTGTTCGTCGTCATGAGTTACAGCGACAGCAGCTGCAGTGTTTATGTCCCCTTGATGCGGAGCCATCCAGACCAGATCCACCAGGCTGTGAGCCAGATCACTGAGCCACTTCATCTCATCCTCTGCCTCAGACGGGAAACCTGAGGGACACTGGTCCACCGAGTCCATGTCCAGTTCAGTCACCGCAAACAGGGTCACGTACGCAGAGGTGACAAACTGTACAAGCAGAAAAGCATGTAAACAAACACACAAACTGTACAGACATATACATGTAAATAACTACATGAATGAGCTTCAGTGTTTACAACTCACGGTAATAAAATCCCACATGTTGACGAAATAATCTCTGGCCACGTTGTTAAACGTCTTAAACTTAAACAGAGACAAGATGTGATGAAGAGATCCTCGAGAGTTTTCAGACTTCTCACTCAGAAGCAGCTTCAGCATCTCCTGAAACATGTTTATGAACAGAGTAAACATACGTGTCAGATGTCATACATAAAAACATGTAGTATGACCTGACGTTACGTGATGTGTTATTCACCTCATGAAACAGGTGCTCTCTCTGAAACTCAGGCGGAGCCTCTATCAGTCCGTCAGCCTTCAGTTCAGGACTCGGTTCAGGTCTCGGGTGGTCGTCGTGTGTTCGGTTGCCGGGTTCGTCACATGTTCTGTTGGCGAGTTCGTGACGGTCTCTGTTCAGTCCGTCTCCACAGTACAGCAGGTAAAATGGCTTCTTGTACAGTTCAGGTATGTAGTCGTTCAGTGCGAATGCTGCGCTGACAGACTCCTCTGAGGAGGAGGGTACGACAGCTCCCAGACTCACCTGGACCGGTAAACAGGTTCACATTCAGACAGGGGTGTACAGTATGTGGTTTGTGTCAGGTAGTTCAGGTGGACTCACAGTGGTACTCTCCTCCTTCATCAGTCTGGAGTACAGGTGAGGGATGTGTCTCTCCACCTGAGTCCTCAGTCTCTTCAGAGCCGTCAGGTGGTCAACGATGATACGCATCACGATGGTCTTCATTCTCTGTCGCAACCGCTCGTACGTCTGACACAGAGAAGTTAATGATGATGATGATTTATGTGGTGAAGCTTCACTCAGGACCTGGTTTACTGACTGGGATCCAGAGATGCACCACACTGACCTGGGGGGAGAAGGGGGTCTAAACCAGACCATGTCTGCAGTCGTTCTGGTCTGGGTTCATATGAAGTACTGGTCTGACCGTTTCATAAAAAACTCCATGTCTCCATGTAAACCCTCACATAATGTGTTTGTTTTCTATGTGAACGCTGCCACCTACAGACCAAAGCATTTACTACAATCACTGTTTTTAAAAGTCTCTAACATCGGAGCCAGTTATTATCACGTTATGTTAACATATTAATGTCATCATGTGTATCTTTCACATATATGTTGTTTTAGTGCCATAAAAACAGAAGTCTATTCAGTGTTTAATGTTGTAGCTTGTATTGTGGTGTTTGTTGTTATTTAATGGTGACAAACAGAATTTTACACATAAAACCAACATTTAGACATTTAAATACATTCAGTACTTTAAGTTTCATATCCTAAACACATAAATAACACGTTTTGTTTTTTACCAGGTTTTATTGTAAACTTAGTGTCATTTAATTTGGAGCCAAATGTTTTATTTTTCACTGTTTTCTTTCATGCTTGTTCGTGTTTTTTTCCAACACAGAATTTCTTTTCTCCTTCTAAAAAGCCAAGGACACATTAAATGAAGAAGCTGGACATTGATGATACTGTCCAGATGTAAAACAACTGGAGCCGTTCTCTGCAGATTCGTGTTGACTCTGTGTGAGGCGGTCGTCCGTTGTTATGGTTACCTGTTTGGACGGCAGGACGGCGTACGGTGACACCTCCACCGCTCTGACCTGAGCTCCTCTCACTGCTCTGAAATTAACCCGACTCTGGTGAGCGAAGCGAAAGGCCCAGCTGACGAAGGAGTAGGAACGCTCCGAGGAGTCGACTCTGGACAGAGACGGAACCTGAAGAACACACGTATGAAGCCATCAACACGCGACTGTACGGACAGGTGTGAGCTGAGGTCAGAGGTCACTCACCCTCACTCTGCCCCAGCTGAAGGCGAACGCCGCCGCCTTTTTAGAGTCTTCACTGCAGTGATGCATCCGACCGCTGAGCTGGAGCAGAATCAAACAGAAGAACTTCACCCAAACGTCAAACTAACAGCAGTTACAAGAACTAATGAAAAATCACCTCGTCCTTTAAAACAGTTCACCGGGTTTTGTCAGATGTTTGCTGGTGTCTTTTTAAACCATCTTTATGTTTTTCTGAGCTCACGTTACTTAAAGGTTTATCATTCGAGTGTTTTCTCATTTCAAACTCATTATTTTCAACAGACTGAACTCCAGATTTATTGGGATTTGTTACCATTGGACAGATACATTTAATGACAACATTTGAGAACATTTATAAATATTGTAATAATATACATTTAAAATCATACCCAGACCTGTCAGGATCATATTTAAGACACAATTCAAGACCCTACAGAAACCCTGGAACCTGGTTTCTCTGGCGGTGTTTGCATCCTCACCTGGATCTCGTCCTTCCACGTCTTCACTTGTCTCTCGTGCTCCCCGTGGACTCTCCTGGCATGAATCCTGGAGCTGGACTTACACTGAGACAGACCAAAGCTGTTCAGGAGGCTGAACATCTTCAGAGGACATCGATGACGCAGCATCTCCACACCAACCATCGTCTGGACAAAGCCCGCTCTGCGGTTACTGGTGTACAGAGGAACCGAGAGCAGGAAGGCCAGTCTCCGGTCCAGCATCTGCTGAACCTCAGACTCTGTCAGACGTCTAAACAGCCAGAACCAGATGAGGACATACAGGGAGAACAACCAGAAGCAGTCTTTTTCATCTTGTTTAATCTTCTACACACTTGTGACTCACCTGGACTGTTTTCCGCTTAAGTAGCTGTAACTCTGCTTCTTGATCCGCTTTGCGGGGGGGAACATGGATCTGAGACAGGCTACAGTCGCAGGAGCCTTTTCCTCAGCCCAGGAAGCGGTCTGGTCCCAGCAGAACTCTGACAGACTGTCAGTGCTGAACAGTTTCCTGTAGGGTCCGTCCAGGTCGTTCACCATCTGGATACGCTGAGATAAAAACATGGTTATTAAAAAAACATCAGAAATGTGTATTTGCATCCAGACGTAAACAGATGATGTTTATCTGTTTAATATACGACACCAGTAGATTAAGACTCTGTAGAGGAACCGGATCAGGATCAGATTTAACCAGGAACAGAACCTGAGGCCTGAGTGTTCCGTTCAGGGTGATTAATAGTAGTACTATATTAGTACTTTATTTCAGCAGGTGAAATCCTCATTGAGATTAAAAACCTCTTTTTCAAGAGTGACCAAGACAGCATCTGTTGTATTCATAGTAGTTTAACCTCTTTGTTGATGACCCACGAACAGACCCGGATCAGACTCTTCTTAAATCCCGGGACCTGCAGCAGCTGTCTCAGACCCGCACTGAACCGTCTCCTCCTCAGACTCTCACAGGCCTCGGAGATGGTCCCGCTGCGGGGTCTGCCTCTGGGCCGGGTCTGGGTCTGGACCGGGACCGGACCGGGTCTGGAGGGGGAGGCTGGGTCCGGGGCGGTGTAGTCATGTTCGCTCAACGCACTGATGGGTCCGGGTCTGAACCTCTTGGTCTCCGGTTCCTCCTGGTCCGGGTCTCCGGTACCAGGACCCGGCTTCAGCAGCTCCAGACAGACCCGCCGTTTTCCGCGTCTCTTGGTCCTCGTGAACACAAACCGAATGCAGGTGTAACAGAGGAAGGCGTCCTCGTGCCTCAGGTGAGGGAACAGGAGGCTCGCGCTCCTCTGATCCACTAAGGTGAGCAGAGACTTCCGGCGGTAGCCTTTAGCCTGCTTCTCTATCAGAGCTTCACAGTGAGAGCAGCGCGGCTCCATGCTAACACCCGCACTTTAACGGTCACAGCGGCCTGAAAACACCGAGCCGAGACACAAACTAACGGATGATTAAAGAGCAAAGTCCCGTTAAGTGATCCGGTGGGTCGAGGTACAGGTTAAACATCTGTACGCTGAAAAAACTCAAGTTAGAGGTAGAGTGCGGGTAAACCTCTCTCTACTGGCGCTTGTTTATCCAAGATGGCGCCGAGTTTGATCCGTTCTGCTCAGCTATGACGTCGGTGCTTCCGCCTGTGGCCCGGAGGGGAATTACAACAACATGCCTGAACAAGCTCAAATAAGTGGGTTATGTTGCAGTTACAATATTCACTGTCAGTATTTCAGTTAAAAGTACTTAAAATACGTGTTGAATTACTTGGAATGTTTTGTATTTTGCTGAGCAGAAAAGATGCACTTTGAAATTAATCTTTAACATGACTATTGTACTGATGGAGTGTGTTCTGTGTAACTGTTCATTTTAGTGAATTACCCACGAGACATTAGAGTTGAGATAATAAACATCACTGTTGGATCAAAATATAAATCACAAAATTTTAATTAAATACAAATGTAACAAAGCTGTGTACTTTGACTTTCTTGGGACACTTTATGTGAACTTTATTTCATCATCTCACATTATTTATACACTTATCCAAATGGAGGCTCAGACTTTTAAACTTTTTACTTTTTTCTTCGTTTCTTTGTTCTTCAGGAAAGTTACCAGATGCAGTGAACTTCTGGCTCGGAGAGGAGAGCGCCATCACCTCCAGTAAGACAATAACACCACTAAACAAAAAAACATACATCTGTTTCCCCATCTGTGATTTAAACATGTTCTGTTTCAGTGCACAAAGATCACTATGAGAATCTGTACTGTGTCATTTCTGGAGAGAAAAATTTCATCCTGCTGCCACCAACGGACCGGCCCTTCATCCCCTACGGTAACCATAGCAACTGACCTGTACTCTCCTGCAGTAACCATAACAACTGACGTGTCTTATAGTTTAGAAACGGTCATGACTTTCCTCCCGTAGTATAAGAATTTGTGTTGCATTGTTCATTGTAGCTTTTATTTTAGATAAAATTTTTATTTTAGCTAACAAATGTATTTCTCCACTGCTAGTTTTTTTCTTAGTTTTTGTTAATGTTAATAACCCTGATCCACAGTAACCAGTGTGTGTACTCCTCCAGTTGCCATAGTAACTGTGGTCAGTCTGTCTGTCTGTCAGGTGTTTACCAGTCGGCTGTTTACCATCAGAGGGATGACGGTGAGTTTGAGGTCATCGATCAGGTGGACTCTGGGAAGGTGCGTTCAGGTCATTTTGTTCTTCTCAGTCCTCTCTGATCCAGTTCACCCTGATCCCTGACCCTCCTCCTCTTGGTCCAGGTCCCGTGGATCCCTCTGGACCCTCTGGACCCAGATCTGGACCGGTTCCCGTTGTATCAGAAGGCTCGGCCCCTGCAGTGCAGCGTGAAGGCTGGAGAGATGCTGTATCTGCCCTCACTGTGGTTTCATCATGTTCAGCAGTCACATGGCTGCATCGCAGGTAAAAGAAAACGTCACAGGTAAAATCGAGAGCTGACAGTCATCCAACAGTCTGTCTGTGTCACATTCATTTCTTTTCTGTTTCAGTGAACTTCTGGTACGACATGGAGTACGACATCAAATACAACTACTTCCAGCTTCTGGAGGCTTTGAGTGAAGTCACTGGATCCACATAACATTAACACATGAAGACATTTGCTGTCCCACAGACCATGAACTCATCACAAGGACATTGTGTAACAAGGTGAAAGAATCTGTTAATAAAGATGTGTTAAATACTGAAGTCTGTGTGACTTGAAGGTTTCAAAGTAAAATCTGAATTTAGTGATCCAATCTCTGTACTGAAAACCAACGGCACGGATAAAAGTTAATGGTGATCTCACAGACTCGTTCATGTTGGAAAGAGGAAGCAGGCAGGGCTGCCCAATTTCGACGCTTTTATTTGCAATATTTATCGAGCCCCTTGGACAACTGTTAAGGCAAAGTACCCAAATTAAAGGAATTA